>JAQIVF010000697.1:0-19081 GCA_034698365.1 Steganacarus magnus
TTACAGAGGTTCGAGGTTCAAGTTTTTAAAGAGAGGTTCAGGCTCAGGTTCAGGTTCAAGCCAGAGCCTCTGGAGCCGGAGTCTCATCATCACTATACACAACACAATTGTTACAAAGAATCTTCTATGTATTACATAGAATTTTTACACTTTTTATTGCTAACTGTTTTTTTTGAATTCACATTTTTCGCAAACACTTATTAAATTTTAATGTCTCATCCATTAAATCATAATAAGTTAGAATCGTGATCCCAACGCAGTCTCTACTAAAACAAAAAAAAATAAAAGTTGGGGATTGAATGACGTAATACAGTAGTAGAACAGTATAAAGAGAGTTATACAGTGAAAACTAGTGCTCATAAAGTGGCAGATGTTTGGTATTATTTTGTTTTAGATACGATCATAATATCGCTTATTATCTCGTTTTATCCCTTTATACACTAAATTGTATTATTAGTTTATTAAACAATCAGACGTGTGATTGATTAGCAAAAATGTATGAATTAAATCGCAAAAAATAGATTTCGTGAAATCATTTGTTATTAAATAGCAAAACACGTATTAAGTAGTCATTGATTTAAATGTTTAACAAAAAAAATGCATTTACTATTCATTTAAATGTCAGTTTTAGTAATAAAGACGACAATAATATGTGTTTTTAACCTCATTTTGTGACACTTAACTATTATTATTTATATTTTCGAGTATTTAAATAAAGCACTTTTCGACGAGTTTTGACTCAATGTTTTGATTAAAATTTATTAATTAATTATTAATCATTTGTATAAAATTATTTACTGGTTTATTAAAACATCGCTAATTAAACGTTGGCTCTCATCGCAATATTATGGGTAATTGTCTTAAATCTGTTTCATCGCACGACGATATATCACTATTGCGAGAGAACACGTCAAACACGCGCGACTCGACGTCATCGGAACAGTTAGGACCGCCACCAACCTATCAGGTCCGCCAAACATCATTAATCGCCACAAAACTATTTAAACAAATTTTAATTACAATGTTGTTTTGTGTCGAATAGGAGACCATTCAATCCTCGCTTCCAGTATATTATCCATCACCGAATGTTAGTCGTTCTGCATCTCAATTGACAGAAGAAGAGCAAATAAAGATCGCTCAGCGAATGGGACTCATTCAACATCTACCAACTGGTCTCTACGATGGCAGCAAAAAGAATAGAGAGTATGACCATTTTTCGTTTATAATTCATATCTTTTTTAACAATTTATCACTAACTATACCACTATGTTTAAAGAGAGTGAAGTGACGTCAATATTTGTCTGTTAATTTATTGAAATTAATACATTTAAATTCGACGGTAATCTGATTTTATCTTTCTCTCAATTATAATTATCTTTTAATTCTGAGTGAATCAGCGAATAAATAAGTGTGATCGTCTATAATATTTTTAATGCTTTCTATATGTAGATTTAATTTAATATAGTTTATATAAATAACAACTTTAGTTATTAATGATAATGACTGGTAAAAATTAGTCGTATAATTTTTTATTCTTTAATAATCAGTGATATTAGTAACTATTCAATGATAATAAATAAACTCCTAATCTATAAATATACAAAATATGCCAATTATATTGGTTACTATTGTTAAAGTCTGACTATAATAAAGTCATTAATCCCAAAAAGTTTTATAAAAATTTAAAGTTGATAGCAATGACCAACACTTAGTATTTAGTTTATAGCGTTGTTTGTCAACACTTCATTCTACAATTCTTATTACATCCTTAATTTTCATATAAAAAATATTATTTAATACCATAATTTCCTTGAAGACATCTTAAACGCTAGAGAAATTGTTAAAGAAATTGGTTATTGAGTTTAATAATCCTAAATTTTAATTTCAATATCAAAAATTTAATATTAGTTTACTCTATAATTTATTATTAAATATAAATAGTTTTAAAATGTTGTTATAACAAAATTTAAATTTTTACTCAATTTTCTTTATCCGAGATTATAATTTTATATAAACTAAGTTTCTATTTTAATGTACTGTATTAAGTAAGTCATTATTTAAAAGCACTTAAAGGCATTAAAAATTTACTTTTTTTACAGGTGTGTGATATGCATGGGAGAATTTTTAATAGGAGACGCAATTAGATTCCTTCCATGTATGCATATATACCATACAGATTGCATTGACGACTGGCTGATGCGGTCATTTACGTGTCCTTCATGCATGGAACCCGTCGATGCCGCTCTGCTCTCCACTTATCAAACTGATTAACAACTAAATTACATATTTGCTGCACAGTTTTTACTCTTTTAAGTATTGTATTTAATTTTACGCGTATATGACGTTATCATTCCTAAACTGAAATTTGACGATAATTATGGTCAACGAATGTGAAATCGCAAAGAACTTATTTATTTAAAGCAATTGCGCTCTAGTCTGTTATGGTATGAAAGCGGCAGTTGAATTGTGATATTAAATTCAACTAAAAATATAAATTATTATTACCAGAGAGAGAGTAATGAAAAACGAAATTAAAATGAATTATTTGCGTCTACTTCAGCAAAATTGTAGTTTTATAGTGATAATCATTATTATTATTATACAGGTTGTAATAATTGTAAATATAATACCAATTATAGAAGAATAACAATTAAGTGTATTATACTTTTTTTTGGAAAAAAAAACGATTAGTCGAAAAATGCTGTCACAAAACAATTCTTGTATGAATACCGAAATACTTTTAGCTTTTATGACTCGACTATTAGTCATTTATTAATTTGAGAGTGCATTAAGTTTTTGATAATCCGAAATATAATTTATGTTATTCTAAATAATCTAACGATAAATATTTGAATTAAATGTTGAAACATGTATATATTTTATATTATAGAATATTAATAACTTTTTTAACAAATCTGATTTAAACGATTTATTTTCTAATTATAAAAATAATTTTATTTGCTTTTATTGATAAAGCGATCATCAAAGTGAAAGTCTAAACATTTTAGTTAATCTCATTTTCGTTGTTACCGAACAATTTTTAGCGCATTCAATAATTAGATTTGATTATGTCTGTCGATATGTTCGCAGTGCACTAAAATTATAGTAACTAAAACTACGTAAGTTAATATATTTTAAACTTTAAATATAGTTTCGAAATTTTGTTTAATTTAAATATATAATAGATAGTGTGTTCTAGAAGTTACGTAACTGTTTACTATCTAAACTTTCATATTGTTTGGTCATCGGATAAATTTACTTATCAATAACAGTTGATACAATTGTTTTTACCACAAATCTTCAAATAATTACTACTAAAGGTGAAAAATCGAAAGAGAATTTTTATGTGATTTTCTGTGTATTAATGTGATTTTATTAATTGACGGAATATCTTTACTTGTCAGTGAAAAGGTTTTAATTTTTTTAAATATTTGTAAAATTTCAATTAATACGAGAAATACCACAATTAAATTAGATAAACGCCAATATTTTATTATATACTTTCTATAATATATTGAATTATTTAGGATTGAGTCAATTCAATTTTTTTACATTCACGAGATGGCACTCAAAACATCGGTTTTAAATTGTCGTCAATTAAAAGTTAAAAAACAGATTCGGTTTTCAAATTGAGACATTCTCTTTCATTTCTTAAGTTCATATTATAATATACTTAACTAACTGTATTTATTATTGTTAAATTTGTGAAAAGGTTCCTTACCTCTATTCAACAGTAGAGGTACAACGTAGCACTTATTCTCTCAATTTTTTTAGTGTTAATTGGATTTTTGTTCGAACTATCCATTTAATTCTTTCGTGGTTTAGGTCTTAGATATTCAAAGTCCGAATAAATGTACTCTGAGTTTCGAAAATGGAGCCCAAAAAATAACCTCTTGTCAAACTTTTTTAGAGAGCAAATCGAACTTCGTGTCATATTTTAATAGTAAAAAACTTACTTTAATAAATTTAATAATAAACTAAACAAAAATTTCAATAAAATTCGTTTTGTTTTAATTTGAAAAATCATTTATTTGATAAGTTCAAAGCGATGGCGTGTGCCTGTACTGACGAGTACTGTGAGTCACTTTTGGAGTGTTTCCTAATGATCTTAAAGACTCGGACTGTATTATTCTATATTATTACGCAATAAGACAAACTCTCAAATCTACTCATTGAAATTTCTGTAGAATTAGTTAAATAAACATTTCGTGTTGCAATCATTAAATGGAAATAAATTTTTAAGACCGGTAAACAAGCAATATTTCAATTACGATTTTAGATGCATTGTTATCTTGTTTACGATCCACATTTTTTACGATGTTATCAAATGTTTATTAATTATATAAAAGTGCAAGTGTTTAACGACACACAATTATAGACAATCACTCGAAAATGAATTTTATTTGATCAGAATTTGAAACAATGAAAATTAGAAATAAAACAAAACAGTGAAACAGAGTAAAAGCGAGGATAGAATGTGTTGGAATGTTGCCATCCATTTGTCGAGCAAACCATCAAACTATCAGCTTTTGGTCACCAACTCGTAGGGCCGACAGCGTTGATGTCGAAGTTGGTGACACTGAAGTTTTTAAATTTAGCAAAAGTGGTTTTCGCGTTTGTGGTGAATATTGAATTATTGGATTTATTGTTATTGGAGTTTTGTGGCGGCGATTGTATTGCGGGAAATATTCCCAAACTGAACCAACGCTTCGGATTCAGTGATTTCATATTGCTTTCGTTCATTATATTGCCTTTACTCGTCTTGCGTGTCGTGTATGGCGAGCTCTGCGGTGTCGATGATGGCGTCACTTCCGCCGAAGAACTGCCAATCGTAAACATGTGCTGATGTGGTGGTGTTAGCGACGCGTTCACAACCATAGCTGAGTCTTCACTGCCATAAGCCGTGAGATCGTCTCCAGACTGACCGCGATTGTTGAATCGTTTCGTCCATTCGTTCAATTTGTTGCCATTATCTGCTGTTTTCTCCATTTTTCTTATAAATGTTAGCCAGCAATACGTTTTTCTCGGAGATTCAAATGATTAAATATGTGGTCAAACAGTAAAAGGAAAGTATGATTGAGAAAATAATAGATTGAAAGTGTGGTGCAGTTAAATGAGAAAAAAATTATTGCTCTGATATTATATGATACTATTATTTAAATAGATTTAAAATAAATAGTTTGTTCAAATAAAACTACTACTAAATAAAAACATATTGAGAAATTTAACGCAAGATTTCGTTAAACACGACTCTAAATCTTTAATTAAAATAAACATAATTACGGCTTTGATTTAATAGTTATCTAATTGCTCTCAAAATAAAAGCAGTGAACAACGAATACAGCAGAATATAAAGTGTAACAAATAATACGTTTACTGCCAACGATTCGCAGAAAATCGCGTTTACCTCTACTTTCAATGACGTCGTACTCGATTCACCATTATATGGTGTTATTCATGCTTTGGTATAGTGTGTGGTATTGTGTATGCGTTATGCCAGAGTATGCTAGAGCTCGATATATGAAAGTCAAGGCCTTTTCCTATTGATTTTCCTGTCGCTTTAATCTAATAAGAATTTTGTGAAATAATCGTGAACAACAGTAAAAATTTTTATTAAATCCATTTACACGTCTTTTTGATAACTGTTTGACGCGTTTATGTTTGCAGTTTGCGTCGAAATAACAAGAAAATTGGCGAAAATGCTAGAAACGGTCGATAGAGAGAAAAGTTAGAAAAGTTGTTGCTATGCTAGACTGTATGGCATCATATGATCGTATAATCTAGATATTCACTAAAAAGGACAGACACTTATATTACTCGTACATCGCTTTAACAAAAAAATTTGAATTGCGAAGTACTTTTACTTTCCTTATATCCCTTTATTTATAATCATTCTTATGAGTGGTTCATTGAATGCCTTTATACTCTTCTGTATCAAATGATTGGTTTTATATCGAGATATAACTAATTTACTATGCAATAAATGTGAAATTTAATGGCACTTTCTTTTTTTTAATAAAAAGTTCCATTAAAATCTTACAATTTTGATGATTCCTTGTGACTTTATGGCAATGATAGTCACAATTGCATAACACATAATTATCATAATTATATTTGAGACAAAATTATGATTTTATTATCATATTTGTGCGTAGATATGGGTTGTATAGTTTATATGCTGTAACTATTGCTCTATCATTTTTTCAGTCTATAGATTTATGGCCTCATACAGTATTCCATTAGATGCACACCAAATTAATTTTTATAATTATAAATAATAGGGTGAAATATTTTTAAAAATTTTACACTCTCATCAATGGAATAATTTATGGGAATATGCCGAACCTATTTATTTGGGTCAACCAGAATAAATAAACATACATTTATAATAAACTGTTAAATGAAAAAACTACAGCCTTACTCTCGAATAGAAAAATTCTTAGTTTTTTTTAATAAGAAAGAATGACTTTATCGTAATAATCACTTGGTTCATGCATGCTATGAATTAAACGACTCGAGATAAAGTATAATGACTCTAGAGCTTGGTTTCTCGAGTGGTCTTTGGGGTCTGTGTGTGTGTGTTTATGTACAGTATGTGTATATGTTATATGTAAGCAAGTGTCCGACACTAAATAAAAGACAGAATAAGAGATTTTATTATAATCTATAATACTTTAATGATAAGGAATTAATAATAAACAAATACATGTACTGAATATTATATTATGTTATTGAACAAAGTTTAAAAATTTAGTAGTAAATACATCAAAGTACAGTAATTGTATATCAACATTGGAAATTTTTTAACGGAAATTGAAACATTTGCGCAGTGTATAATGGGATAAATAGAAGAGCTAATAAAAACAATTTATAACTCATAAGTTTTTTTGTGTGACACAATTTAATGTAAATTACAATCCAAGGTTTAAGCTAAAAGAAGTCTTGATTAGATTCTTAAAAATAAATTTTATTTTTAATAACTATTCTTAGTAAAAAATTTTTCTGCACATCGCGTCAATCTATGGTTGAAGAAAACTTTTAACAGATCAGAATTATATTAATTTTAAACTCTTGTGGCTTATTTCAAGTATTTTAAAACACATTATTTTTCAAAACTTGTTTATTCTGGATTTATCCAGTTTACAACCTGACGGGCAAAGGGTTGGCGTACAGAATAATAATTTTGACATCAAAGGTTTAGTTTGATTGGCTAATTTTACGTGTATGAAACATTTTTTTATAAAGAAACTAGATTTCAACAATTCACCCAACACTGAAGCATATACGTAATATCGTAACTCGATGTGTGCTAAATCTACAGTTTATCAATTTATGGGCACACATTAAAGTGTTGTTATCACGTCAATGGATTTGAAATACTTTAATTGATTAGAAAGATGATCGACAAAAAACACAATGAATAAAATATCATTAATTTAAATTGTTGCCTAAACATTAATTTCGAAAGTAAAGAAAACATTGCTTAAACATTCTCAGAAAAGCAAGCTAACATGTTATGAGTCATTGACAGAGCAGTGAAATAACAATAGGTTTGCACATTTGGATTTTCCTAAAATCAATCAAATCTTTTTTTTTGCAGATTTAGAGTTGAAATCTATGAAGTAAACAAGAAAATGTTTACCAGTTCAACAGTATATCCTTGATTTGCAAGGTCTGGTCTCAGTGACATCATTGTAGTATGTGGTTATCATAAAAAAACAATATCTATTATTCAATAACTTTATTATGCAATCCTTATAAGTTTAACTAAAAGCTTTAAAATTATTTCGACCTTTTATTTTTCACTTTTCTATATTTTGCTAACTGTTTAATTATAATCATAATAAATTTTAATGAATTTTTAAGATCTATAATAAAGTTCTAAGTTAGAACTTCTAACAAAACACTTTTTGGTGTGATTCGAAAAAATGCCGAGAGAGTGCTCGAAACTTTTCAAATGCTTTTAATGCACTATCTTTTGATAAAAATATTGTTATACTATTATTGATTATTTTCATTTATCGAAAGATATTAAATTACTTGAAAAACAGGACATTTTTCTGAAGTGAGATAAATATGGAAGTTATGGCCATAATATTAGTTGCTACTTATTTAATAATACATAAATCACTTATAATCCTTAATTATAATCCTTAAGAGACTCTGATCATAATTTTTAAGCGATAAAGTCGTGATGAAGAGGTCTTGTTTCCTTATTTAAACCAAAGTCATTGCCAAATTTCTGAGTAATTTAAAACATATTAAATTTAAACATCTAACTTTTAATAGTCATCTAAAATCATATCTAAAATTTGTAAATTTTTTGTCTGCTAAACTATTGCGAGCTCTGTTATAATATATTCGTTTTCTTTGATCCCATGGTGCAAAAAAAATTATTAAATTAAATAGCGAGCAGCATTTTATTAATTGATCATCAACTAGAACAACATAAAAATAAAATATATAATCGGTTAGAAACACGGATATTATATAAATTTATTATAAACGAGGTTATAATGTGTCAACAAAAGTTAGAATATAAAAAACAAATAATTTCGTAAGTATAGTATACAAACTGCAAACAAAGTAGAAGTTCAAACAAAAAACAATAATAAAAAATATTGACAGAATAACGAATAGGAATAAAAATTAAGTGTTGAAATGTTTACCATACTATACAGCGAAATGATAAGTTAAGTATACAAATGATATTAATTAATACAATTATTATACAATTGCAATCGAAAAAATTAAATAATTAACTAATAATTTTTAATTAATATTTAACGATGCAAAACATAGAAGAATGCGTTTTTGGATGCGATCACGTTTGTGTGTGGATGTGCTCGCAAATCGATTGCTGCGAAACCTGACAATTTGTCTCATTTTCGAGAAGTGTTTTGATAACGTCATCGAATTCATCAAAATAATCGTCGGTTTGAGTTGTGTTATCGTTATTCCAAATGGTTTGCGTTTCAATATCAGTGAATTCTAAATCGGAGAACAGAAAGTCGTCGTCAGTGAAATTTAACAATTCAGTAGTATTAATGTCCAAATTGACAGTTTGAGTGTGAGTATCGTTAAATTCAAATGGCAATGCCGTCGCTATTTCTGATTCCCCTTTCAATTCTGCTTCTGTTTGCACGGATTGTTCGAGGATTGGAGCACTAGTTATTGAACTAATTTGACCAATCAGTGGATTCGCACTGTTCAGAAAAAACTCGCCAAACTCTTCAGTTGATGTTTCAATATCAGAAAGTTTCGCAATAGTTTGCACACTTGCGCACAACTTTTTTGAAACGTTATCACTATTTTGGGTTAATGTAGACGACGATCGCTTTCGAGTTTTCTTCGGTGGAGTGGTTGAAGTGGACGCTGATATCTTAAGCGATTGATGGTATGGTGCGTTCGAGTGAAGAGCGCTTTCCAGTGTTTGAGTTTCAATACTTTCGCAAATACAAGCAGGCTTTCGATTACGTTTGGTTATTGTTTGACACATTCGCGATTCACGCGCTTTCAACGCTTTTTGCAAATACTTTTCAGTTTGAGTCGAAACGCACTTCGCTTTTCGCGTTTTCTTTCTCTCGCTTTCGCTTGATTTCGGCGAAGAAGAAACCGAAAACGCATTTATTTTGCAATTATTGCATTCCTCTGATGCAGTAGTTTGAGTAAACTGATCAGTTGAAACAAATTCATTATCACTCAGTTTGGGCAGTATTTGTCTGTGCTGTTGGTGTTGAGTGCGCGCACATTGTGTCGATGCGTTCGCGTCCACAATCACTGGCATTACTATGAGATGAACGTTAATCTGTGGCGCATTTGTTTTTGCTGTTTTCATGATAGCGTTTGGTGGCAACTGATGAGTATGTCTTTTACAGTGCGTTACGAGTGATAGTCGTTCGGTGTAACTCTTGTCACACGTCACGCAACTCCACAAAACACCGCACGACTTCATGTGATACTTGAGCTGCCATTCCATGGCGTACTTCTTCGAGCATCGCTCGCACGCGTACTTCTTCTCCAAATGAACGTTTGCGATGTGCTATAATGCCAGCATATATTTATATGAATTATCATATATTAATATTAATTAAAATCAATAGCAATAAATGAGTCATACATGATTGAGAAACATTTTCTTTTTGAAATACTTGTCACCGATGTTTGCGTACACACAACCACTAAACGGACAGTTAAAACGTGTCTCTTCTTTGGGTTGCAATAAATTCATTTTGTTTTGCACTAAAGTTTTGTCGTAAACTTATGATTTCTCATTTAATTAAACGTATCATAATTGTTATTTGCATTTAATACCGTTCAACACTCTGTGACAGTTTAACTCATTTACAAACAAAAATTACGGCATTTAAACCTATTGTGCTGCACTCTATAGTGATTGGTGTATCTAATTATCATATATAACATCACAGTTGTGCGTTGTGTGTGGCATTAGTACTGCAGTCAAAATTTGATTTTGTTTGGTTGGAATAGCTTGTATGACATGGTTCACGTACAGAAAGGTGTTCTCATTGAATGTGATCAACAGATGAAACAATTTCTATTTTATTTGGACGAAACAAATGCATTGGGAGTTCGTTTCATTATACAAGATTTAGACGCAACACATCTCTTCATTTCGAGCGATATTATTGATACACTTAAGAGCAAAATCGATGATTTAATGGACCAAATATCGTTTGTTGACGTCAACTAATCTCAATTAAAGTCAATTAATGTCACAATGAGCGCAATTCACGCTAAAAACAATTCAAATAATCGTCAGTTACAGCATCGACAGCAGTACAGAGTGTTAGACAATGTTCAGAGGAATCGCCGCATTCGTCACCACTTGGAACAGCTGGAACGCGACAACTTTCACGACGATCCGCACGCAAATTTGGTTATGCATAAGAAGGCACCAAAATTTGAGGACAACAAGCAAACAACGGATAGCGGTAGTGGTGGTGGCAACAGGTCGTGGTCGTCGTCGTCAGCTGCGAAGAGAGCGCGACCATCACTGCCGCGATCGAGAATGTGTTCTTTTCAAGCGCTTATCGAAGACGTGTCGAAATCAAGTGAACCCAACTATTGTAGTGTTGCATCGCCGCCACCATCTCTTGAACAGAGCACTAACTCTAACACGAATTCGCTAACATCTCACCCTAAAAGACATTTGTGCAGTGTTTGTGGTTTTGTGTCGTGTTATACGTGCGTTAGTTGTGGTATGCGTTACTGCTCTCTCAACTGCTTTCACACTCACTCTGATACTCGTTGTCTAAAATGGACCGTTTAATCAATTATTATCTCATTTGTTTTAAACTGTAAAATTAATGAAAATAAGTTAAAATTTGGTATAATTTACATTATTTACATTGTTTTAATTATATCGGTCAGAAAAGTTAACTTGAGGTTAACTCGGTTAAGGTTAAAGTTAAAGTTAAGGTTAAGAATATTTAAATTTAATGGTTAAAAGAATTCCTTAACGATTAACCGATGTGCATGTGATTCACAATATTATAAGAATATAAATTTCATAAATCAATATCAAATAATCTTTTATTTCAAAAATAAATATTTGTTAAATACACCAATAATTATTAGGCAATATTTATTAAACATCAACGAAATATTACTTTTCCGCTAAAATAATAATAATATAAGAATAATTCATTTAAAATCAATTAATAAAACAGAAAAAAATAAATAATTTAAATAGAAATTAAAAGCATTAATCATTTCTGGAATGAATAAACAATTAAAAATTATTTAACGTTATAAAAAATAACAGCGCGATTAAAATTCATCAAATATATCAGTAAATAATTACAAACATCATATAATAATGTTTTAGATTTACATTTATCCGATTTACATTATATTTGATACAAATTAAAAATATCACAATATATTCAAAAAAATATTGCATTTGAATTGTTTTTTTAGTGATAGCCATTCACATCTGATGCTTGCTTGCCGTTTGCATTACTCTCGCTGTTGTGTAGCAAAGTATACGGAGATCGGAATAGTTTTCCAGAAACCAATTTCTTCAATCCTTCGCCATCGTATGATATTAGCGGAGATATCTCGCAAATTACTTGACTCTCTTTATGGCTATTTTTTTTAATTCAAATAAAATTCAAACGATTAATTTGAGTGAACGCTCTATAATTATGAAAAATTCATTACTTATTATTTCTAATATTATTGTTATTATTATTATAGCTGTCTTTGCCATTTGTGTGATTGCCATTAATGCCATTCGCATGCACTTTAACGGGACTAAGGAACAAATAATCATGCAAACAAAAAACTATAAAAATCAAGCAATGAATAAAATAAAAACAAATAGTAACACACTATGATAATTGCAAAGTAAAACTTTTTATCAGAAACTTTCTCGTGAAACTAGGTTTGAAAATTTTTTAACAGAAAACTTTTATAAATAAAATAGATATTGTAATTCCTTAATCATACTACGATCGCAATTGTATAAACATGCTAAGCTTATTTCCGTAAAAATAATAAAAGTGAAATTCTAATGCGATAACATTGCCATAAGATTAAGAATATAGCTGTATAAATAAAAGTGTTTTGCTTCGAGAAAATTTCCATATTTTTAAGAATAAAACACACAATACCTATAAACAACTCAAGGAAAGATAAAATACATTTAGAATACTAACTTACCTCGCTATTAATGGCACAGATTTGCCATTTTCATCGACGAATATTCCGCCCGAATTAAGAATGTATCGCTGGTGCAAATTATAAACCGATTGGCGGGCAGTGGTTGGCGTGTCTTTGTCAGAGTCGTCTCCATTTTTGAGCGGCGAAAACTCATCTTCGCGTAGTACTTCCCAAACAACGAAATTGCTATTTTTATAATGAAAATCATTAAAAATTTTGAATGTTTACGATATTTTTTACAGAAAAACTTGAATTTGATATATCAATCAACTTTACATTTAACTTTAAAAATAAGGTCAATGTAACAGTTGGCGCCTCATATTAAACATATAGGTTCGGATTTATTCAATAAATTAACGAAAAAAACTTTTCAATTTTGATAAACAATGACATAAAAAAAATACAGTTATATCAATTTTTAATAGTATACAAAACTATATATGAAAGACAGAATCTATATCTTACTCAGTGAACTCAAACACGTCGAATACAAATTTCTCAAATTTGATACCATTAGGCTTATCAGGCTTTACAATCTTTCCATTATGATCAACAAATGGAATTTTTTTCTTCGCAATGTGATGAATCAATTCTTTTCCTCTATTATTTTCAATAAATTAAATTCAGTGAACTATATTAAAACTAAATGAATTAATACATACTCGACCACATTCTTAAGAAAGTTTAATGTAAAATAATGGTTACAAATATTTCCAGCATTAAACACAAGCCTTCCATCATTGTTACGCTTTTGAGCAGTTTGTAGCGACACTTCAGTGTACTCAACCACTCGATATTTTCCTTGCACTCGACATATAATGCCCACCGCTTCAGTTGGAAAGGCCTTTTCAACAACTTTTGCGGCCGCTTCTGCCTCTTTAGTGATACAATAACCGATAAAAGTAGGATCAGCTATTTTAACCAATATGTTATCGACGCAATAAACGTGAATATGCTCGACACCGCGCGACTGCATGTCATCAAGAATTTCCTTTGATTTTAAAGCAGAATATAAGCCTCCATTACCATCTGGAGCTCTGGCCACTTTGTACGGCAATTCTAAAATTATCTTTCCATCCAACGTAAAGCATGGAAGCGTGTTCTGCTCGAAAATTACAATATTTTCTCTGGTGAGCCCAAAGTATCCATGTTTCTTAAAAAATTCTAGCGTTGGTTCTTTTGTAGCTTCGCTCGTCATTATATACCAAGAAATCAGGCCATATTTTCCAGTTAACTCGTACGCTAACTGCTCGAGCCTTTTCAGTCTCTCTCCTTGCAAATGGTATAAAGTTTTGCGTGAAGGCAGCCCAACGTCATACATCCCTTTCGGGTAATCCACACCGAGTCGTGTTCCCTGACCTCCAGCCAGTAAAAGAGCAGCCACTCTTCCTTCCGATATTTGTCGCAATCCTAAAAAGTGATTGTACTAATTAATGCATTAGTTTAAAGCTAAATCTTTTCTAAAACAAAATCTTTTAATTATTCTGAAGTGCAATTATTTAATGTAAAAGTGAATACAGTACTTCAATCATATAACAATTCTACATATATATCAAATTTTATAAAATGTTTCTAAAATCTAAATCATAAATAATGGAATATAAAAATTATTTTGAATTCATGAAGTTCTGCATGCGATCACATTATAAATGATAAAAGCTATATAAGTGAATATCTGAATATCAAAGATTTGACATCGCAGGTATTATTTATACTAAGTATTCCAATTAAATTTAATTGTATTGTTGTCTCCTTAATAGGAAACTTGCGACATCTCCACACGTAACCCACAAAACTATTTTTTCTGAAATTTTACTTTTCTCATTATACAGTATAGCGCTGCCGGCTATAGTCGACAAAATACGGTAAAAATTTTAATAATGATTGATAACGAGTTATTTACAGGTATTTATTAATCCCAGACATTCTATTACAACTAAAAATGTTTCCTTGATCTCATTATCATGTAAATGCATAACGAAAACAAAATGCTTTGCTAAGCAATACCACCTTTAAGGTTGAAAAATTTAATCACTGCTACGTTTAAGAATGCGACAGCTATTTGTGGTCAATGTCAAGTATCACAAGAATCACTCAATCAAACATTTGATTTCTTATGAAATAAAGATAATAAAATATTTTTAATTAATCCGTCTCAACAAAAATATTTTGAATAAATCCATGCCAACTTATATATGCGGATATCTTTCATACTTTAGAATTATCTATTAAGGATGAAACTTATTTATCGCGTATAAGTTATTACATCAAGATATTATGAAATTAGAATAAAATGCTGAAATTGCAAAAGAAAATTGATAATAAAAGTTCAGAAAGCAAATCTCAATTGTTATATCAAATTGGACTCATCGTAACAATTAAAATGAATCATAATCAATTAAACTTTATCAATTATGAAGTAATAAATTATTACATTAAATTTGTATAAATCAATTACCATATAAAGTTTGCAGAGTTTATCTTTGATTAAATAAAATAATAAGTGCAAATTAAGGTGAACTTTTGGGCGGTAGTTATTTTTCAACAATTAGCACTTTCTTCAACCCATTCGCGCGCTAACTTAAACGAATAATAAAACTAAGAAAGTATTATGAAGTATTTCACAATACATTGCAAATATTAAACACATTGTCAATACAAACAGGCGCACAAAGTTCACCCTAACCTAAGTGTATATCTAAGTGCAAACCAACGAATATCTAAAATACTTGTTCGGCATTCTCTCAGTAAGTTTAAACATTTAAATTTAATTAAAATTTTTATAATCTCTATTAAACGATATTTTCAGAAGAGAACGTAAACCATTAAGACATTTAAAATTAAAACAGCGCTAAAAAATTTGTAAACGCATTAACGTTAACCAAATGTTATAAGTTTTTTATTCTTTTATAAAGTCATACCTTTTTCGCGAAAATCGCACAGTTTGTCACTCGATGTTCTCGTAATACTTTGATGAACATCGCTAGACAACGGCTGCAGCAACTCATCTAACTTTGTTCCGATCGATTCGGCGTTATTCGGATTATTTTCCTTAAATATTTCACAAACTTTGTGAAAATTAATGCTTTTTAAATCATTGAAAAGCAATAGTTGCTGCTCTTTGTTGAGCTGTTCCCAGAATGCCAGCAGATGTTCCTGACTGTAAAGCCTCAGCTCTTTTCGAAGCGTTTCGATGTCCATCACTGTTGAGCTGCAAAGTAATTAAATGAAATGAAAAAACTGTGTCAAATTTACTTTAAAAAATTCAAGTATTGCCACATCAGCAACAATTTGAAATAGTTTTTTTTTGAAACAAGATCTAAGATTTGTTCAAATTTATAAGATTTACTTTTTTTAGAGCGCAGTCTCACTCGCGTTTTAACCTCCAAAGCAACCACCGATAGAAATCGATTTCTACGCCAAACCTGTTAAATAGAACACACATACACACACTGTATCACCAATTAAATGACGTATAACACTATATATCTCTATTAGTATTAATGTTAATCCTATTGTTGTCGCGTTAATAGGATTTGCGTTTATTGGAAACTTGCGATACATAATAATCACTTAACACCTCAATTATGTTTTCAATAATTTAATCCATTATAGTGTTAAATGTCAATCAATATGTTATGTTTGTTTTGATTTTTGATAAAACATATTATCACTCAAACAATCTAATGTTTTGAGCAATACATGTATACTGCGATTGGCATCTGTGTGTTACGAATGAAATAAAAATTACTAAATTTAGTTTAAAATATACTTAAGATAAAATAAAACAAATTTTATTCATATACTTTAAACTTTAAAATCCGAAACTAAAATTTTTAAAAATCTTTTATTTAGAGATGTCATGATTATCTTTCACATCAGTCTATATCATAATATAACTGAAGACGTTTTTTATGCCTAAACCCAAAAATATTTTTTTCAATGATAATAAACATTCATAGTTTACACAATTGTGAAAAGTTTTTATTAAATATACTTCAGTTATGAATTGCGCACTAATTTTATTAAGACGACAATTGTTAAATCAAATTAAGTTTAAAGCTTGCAATCACTGCAGGCATTATGTATGCTTTCAATCATTAACTAAAACGCATAACTTTTTAGTGAATTACAATGTTTTCAAAACGTATTGTAATTCAAACGATAACAATGCCTCAGCATTTGACGAAAATAATGAGAAACACGTTGTGAAGTCAATTGAATCCAAATTTAAGCATTACAAGGACGAAGACTCGCAGATTATTTATGATATCACCGAAGAAGCGATTAACGATCTGTTAGAGGAAGAAAAGCCGCAAAAAGAGCAAGAAATGAGTTTCAATTACTTGTATCAGGAAAAGAAGAAACAAAGTTTGCAAGACATTGAGTGGACGCGTGGCAAAACTGGTGTGTTTGATATACAAGAATTGGTGCAACTGTTACGAGACGAGAATATGAAAGATATCGCTGTTATTCGTCTTCCAAAACACTTAAATTACTCGCGATATTTGGTATTAGCGAACGCTTTCTCAGTCAGACACTTAAATGTATGTCAAATCTAATTTTAAATGATCACTGAAATCACTATATTTTAGTTTTTCTCTATTAATTACCATTAATCACAATATTCCGAACAAAATGTCTTTTTAAATGAGTTTCGTTGATGTTTATTTCAATTGTAATTTTTAATTACAATAATTTTCTAAAAAAATTTCAATCAGTTTACTATTAAAATATTAAGCAAAGCTTTAAATTTTCTTATTTGTTGTTTTACAGTCATTTATGGAATACACGAAGAAAATTTATAAACTTAAAAAGTCATCAAAAGATCCATATCTTCACTTCGAAAAAGAGTTGAACGACAATTGGAGAGTAATTGACTTGAAAAATATCATTCTTCACCTGTTTATGGAAGAGGTTAGAGAATACTACGACATCGAGACATTATGGGCGGTCGGAGAGGATTATGACGATAAAACACAAAGGCCTGAAGTGGACGAAGTTTACGACATTTTTGATAAACAAATGAAATTTATACAAGAAATGCAACCCACAAATTAAATTGATTATTTGTGTCTAACATAAGCATAATAAATATTTCATTTTATTCGATAAATTACATGCGTCTAAGTTTTAATAGTTTGAACTAAAGGTGCTATTGGTTCGACTTTTCTCAAACCATACCAAACCATAATTTTAAAATGTAAACCTATTCGAACCAAACTAATGTTTGGGTGTTAAATAGGGTGGTTTGTAAAATTAAAATTTTATAATTCCACCGATCATTATAAATGTGCAAAACTAAAAGTGTAATTTTAACCATTAACATATTTTGATTAACAAATTTTATAAATAAATTTAAATATATCTTAATTAAATTATAAAAATATAAAGCGAATAATTTTTAAAACAATTTTCATAAAATTTTTTATATTTACCGATGTAACAAATTTTTCACTGGGTTTTGTTCGATGTTTAAATGTTTAAATGAAATCCAGATTCTGAGTAAACTACACTCTGAGGGTGTTTCGATAAATATAATTTAAATTTATTATTGAAATTAATTTTAATTTATCTGCTATATTTTCCAATCTGCAATAATTTTCTAACTTAATTAATGTTTATAATAAATGCAGATTCTGAGTTAACTGCACTGTGAGGGTGATTTGATAATAAACATCTTTTTATTTAATTATTGATATGGATTTTAATTTATTTTCTATTGTTTCCAATCTGTAGAACTAAAATATGTGAATTTTACATACTTCCTATCGAAATGAAAAAGCCCTAAATTATCCAGATTATAAAAATAAGCAGAATAATTTTCTAACTTAATTAATGTTTATAATAAATGCAGATTCTGAGTTAACTGCACTGTGAGGGTGATTTTATAATAAACATCTTTTTATTTAATTATTGATATGGATTTTAATTTATTTTCTATTGTTTCCAATCTGTAGAACTAATATATGTGAATTTTACATACTTCCTATCGAAATGAAAAAGCCCTAAATTATCCAGTTTATACAAATTAACAGAATAATTTTCTAACTTAATTAATGTTTATATTAAATGCATATTCTGAGTTAACAGAACTATGAGGGTGATAAGATAATAAAAATCTGTTTATTTAATTATTGATATGGATTTTAATTTATTTTCTATTGTTTCCATAAACATCTTTTTATTTAATAATTTAAATGAATTTTAATTTATTTGCAATTGTTTCCAATCTATAGAACTAAAATATGTGAATTTTACATACTTCCTATCGAAATAAAAAAGCCCTAAATTATCCAGATTATAAAAATAAGCAGAATAATTTTCTAACTTAATTAATGTTTATAATAAATGCAGATTCTGAGTTAACTGCACTGTGAGGGTGATTTGATAA
>JAQIVF010000698.1:0-19053 GCA_034698365.1 Steganacarus magnus
CTTAAAGGAGACAATTGTTTACTTTTGGAGACAAACGGAGACAAACCTTTTTTACAAAATAAATGCATATGTAATCTTATTTACGTCATTTGTGGCAATTTTTATTAAATTTATAATAATCGGAGACAAAAATATTTTTATTTCGTGAATTGGAGACATGTCTCCGAAACGGAGACAATTCATCCCGAATGGAGATTTCGGAGACAAATGGAGACATTGACTCCGAATTCCGATCTCTAATCATAACCGACAACCGGTTTACCACAATATTTAAAAATTTCCTGGTTTTAAGACCAGATAAAGCGGGAGTTATATTAAAATAGAACACAATGTTAATTTAGTTTATTTACAAAAAATATTTAGTTTTACATATTTTTTATTAATCTGTAATTTTGTATTGGATTTGTTTTTGAGATCAAAATCCACTATGAAAACGTTAAATGGAAATAAAATATTTTTATCCTTTTAAATATTGTTTATTCATAAAAAGTGAAACGCAAATTTAAGAAGTATTCATAATCCAATTTTTGAAAAATCTTTTGAATTCCTTAAGTTTTCCGAACTAAATATCTAAAATTCAATATCGTCGGACTTTATATTTTTTGTCACTAAGATCTTTAATTTAAATACTTTTTTGAATATGTTTTTTTAACAATGAACATAATAAAACACATGATATTTTATCAAATTTTCCAAGGTTTAACTAAATGGGGTTTTGTTTCAATAAAATCCAAAGAGTGTGACAAAAACACATCAGAATTTGACAAAATATTTTTATTTTTTGTTTTAAATAAAGCATATAAAAAACAGGCTCACCACTAAATAGCGCCACAATTGTATGGAAGTTTACGCCAAACAAACGCTTACCCAACGTTTGGACGATACTGAGCTCAAATGAGCTTTTATTACATTATTGCGTGAAATCTACGACACAAAACGCAACCCATTTATCAATTAACAGTGTAAACATTATTGTGTAATCAATTTGAATGGATTTGATGGAAAGAAGTGTGGATACAAGTCGTCCGTTGACCATACAGACCGGTCACACCATACAGACACAAATGAATGGTCAGTCGAGTCAAATAACGCCAGCATCAGTGTCATCGTCAACGCTGTCAGCCGTGACAACACCCGCCACTTCTCCCACTGGTAATTGTTGTAAAGTTACGAAACGATCGTCGATTACCAGTAATAAGAGGGAAACGGAACAAACTCAAAGGCGTAGTTCTTCACGTTCTATTAAACGTAAAAAATTTGATGACGAAGTGGTTGAGAGTAGTATAACGTATCCGAAACCACAGCGATCGCGAACATTGTCGTCATCAGTGATCACCACATCAACCGGAAAATGTAGTTCAGTGGCGAACAGTCCTCCAGTGATGGGATCACTGCCAGTGTCCACCACTCCTGAGTTGCAAAATCGAAAAAGTAAACCGATGTCATCGAAAAGAAGACGATATCGTAACGCACATAATAATGCAGTGAAAGACATCGGAAGATGGAAACCTACAGACGATTTAGCGCTAATAATAGCTATCGAGCAAACGAATGATTTGGAATCTGTTTATCGAAGCGTCAAATTTTCGTGTAAATTTACACTTCAGGACATCGAGGATCGTTGGTATGCGTTATTATATGACGCAACCATTTCGAAAGTAGCTGTCGCTGCTATGAGACAATTACATCCCGATGTTATCGCTTCCGTTCATTCGAAGGCTATTTTTAGTGAAACAGAGGAAGCCATTATTAAAACAATTGCTTCGACCTCTGGTCCATCTTTAGATACATTTCAAGAACTATTATCAAAACATATAGATGTGTTTATACCGCATCGAACAGCCAAATCACTTATGAATCATTGGACATTATTAAAACATTATCATCTCCTTCCAGACCAATCAAATCAACCACTTCCTCGTCACGAAGAAGTTATAAATTTTTCAGACGCTGAAGAAATAATCGAAAAAGAAACGCAACTCACTCAACAACAATTAGCATTGTATGGTGGACTTCTTAAAGAGGAAACTCTGCACCAAGAATTGCTATTCGGTGATCGAAAGACAAAGAGGGAAATAAGACAACTCGAGAATGAGATACCGAAATGGCAAGTATTGGTGGATAGTATTACAGGTGTGGCGCCATCCGATTTCGACAATCAAACGCTCGCTGTATTGCGCGGACGTCTTGTTCGCTATTTAATGAGATCACGTGAAATCACTTTGGGTCGGTGTGCTAAGGATAGCATCGTCGACGTAGACTTATCACTAGAGGGACCAGCTTCCAAGATATCGCGAAAGCAAGGCATTATTAAACTTCAGCCGAATGGCGATTTTATGATATCAAATACCGGCAAACGTCCGTTTTATATCGATTCTAAACCAGTGCCAGGCGGTGGTAATTGTCTGAAAATCAATAATAACTCGGTGGTGGAAATAGCGGGACTCAGATTCGTGTTTCTCATCAATCAAGATCTTATCGCTGCAGTTCGCGCCGAAGCGTTAAAAAATCAAATGTAAAATAAACCAAAACTAAAAATATATTAAAAAAATAAATAACTTTATTTGCAAAATGTTACATGATTTTTTAAAAACGTTAGATGAGAACGAACTATATATAGAATTATAAATATTTGTTAATCATTAGATTGAATTATGTTATATATAGCTCGAGGAAACTGACTTCAATGCCCTTCGAATCACATTCCAATCTTCCATAATATCACTGTCTTTTAACATATATACAATATAAGGACCGGAAACAGTGACAGGTTTACGTCTCCTGTCAGGTAAGCTTAATTGATCGCGACATATACCCATATCCATCGTATAAGTAGCACTGCCACCATATCTCTTCTTTTTCTTAGACATTGCACTTTCACTCCAATACTCGCTGTCAATGCTATTTCTATCCTCTTCTAGTCGTCTCAGTTTTTCCTCCACATCTTGACGAATGATATCTTTTAATAATTGTGTTTCACTCTAAACATTTAACAAATCAAATAATAGACATAAAACTATCAATCTATTAGTCAATTATTGTAATCTATAAAACACAATAACTTACGTCAAAGTTTTGTTTCGATGCGAGCATTTCTGCTTCAAACTGACACTTAATATTATCTAATTTCAAATCTCTGAGAACAGCTGCCACTTCTGTCCTCACTCTCATGTTGTCCTGCAACTCTTCTAGTGGTTGCAAATATTCCTGAGCCCTTCCAGCGCGTACTTCTTCTAGTTTGCGCTCCAATTGCGATATGCGTTCCAGATATAACTGATCCTTCAATGCCATGAATTGCTTCTCGAGATCATTCATCTGAATCAAGTATTCCTCTTTGCGTCGATCACACTCTTCCTCATCGATTTCGGGACTTTCATCGCCATCAGTGGCAGAACCGAAATCAGAGTCCGTGTCGTCATTAGTGGACGCCTTATCGCTGTCCTCTTCGTGATCCATAAGATCATCGTCTAATTGAGAACATAAATGAGTTTCGTTCAGTTGCGATGATATTATATTTCGCTTAATGTTCGACTCATTACTGATAGCAGTCATCATTTTGAATACATGTCAAATAATAGTTAAATTAACTTAACTTAACACACACTCACATACATATACACAATACATTACATACAATAACACACAACATATCAAACGCAATGGCGCTCAAAATAATATTATAATTTCATTGATAATAGGGACCATTCAAATATACCATCAATAGTTTTCTAATGGTTTTAATAGTTTGCTATTTTGGCTGAGATTAGTAACAAATTGTTATCAATTAATAAATAAACAAAACTTATGGTAAATATTTGGTTAATATTTGCTAGTGTTTTAATTTTATGTTTAACTGCTCAGTCAAAACTGAATTAAAAGATTTATAAACAACTATATAAGACAGTTGTAATTATAAAACAATCCCTGTTATGTGTGTGTTTGTCTGTTTTTTGTGCGTTGCGTCACTTTTTATTAGAAAAGTTATTTTTTAGTGTTTACAGTGTGCTTGTGTTTGTGTTTGTGTGTGCAAACCATATTCTGCTGTGTCTTTCGCCGTTTAGAATCGAAACAAATGGCAAGTTTAGAAGAAGTTAAGAAAATAATATATTCGCTGACAATACCGCATAAAAATGGTATTAAATTGCGATATTTATTGAAAGAGTACGTATCGGTTAGCGGTCATCGTTTGTGCGATTCGTGCGAAAAGTTTGGATTCGCCAACGAAATCGATTTATTACGTGATGCCAACCATCTCATTGGAATCACTATCATCAATGAGACTCAGTCTTATTTAGATTACATGATATACGCGATTCCTGACAAGCAAACCAAACACATTCACGAGTTGGTGTGCGAACAGAAAACTAGCGATGAAACGCGTAAAGCGTTAATCGTTAATCCGAATATAAATGCTTTGAGACAACGCTCGCAATCAAAGCACAGAACCGCTAATCGAAGTACAAAATATAAGCCGTATTCGCTGGACATAAATGTGCAAAACGACACCGAATTGGAAGATATTTCAAATAAAATAAACGGTTTAACAATTGGCGCCAAAACTAGTTCACAAAGATGTGCGGTGTGTCCGCTGCCTAACAATCGCATCATTACTGTCAACCAAAGACAAAAAATTGCTATTTTAATGAACAAATATTTTAAAGGTATTAATTTGATTAATTTTATGGTTGTGTATCATCACATGTTTAAAGAAACGCTTGATTTTAATGTGTATGGTTTTAATAATTTGGAAGAGTTTTTAAGTGAAATGCCAGAAATTATTAAATTGACGCGTTCTTCGGACAATGATGTCACTGTAATGCCAGTGAAATGTCACAAACAAATTGTCATTAACCAAAACAGTGGCATCGAAAATAATATGAGTGAACCTAAAAATGTTTCAAATGTCTGTGATATGTCACCATTGCCTGCCAACGAGTTGGACAAATTTAAATGTATATTAAAGTGCAATTCCAAAGGTATTGCTGTTAACAATTTTATAAAAGAATACGAACATAAATACGGGCCAATGATTGTGTCGAAGTGGGGCTTTGGTTCGCCCGTTGAAATGTTTTTCCACTTACGAAACGTGTTTTATGTTGAAAAACTAAATAATTCGGAAGATAGCGATCACTGGATACTTCACGAATATGACCCAGAATTATACGAATCTCGGAAAACAACTCAAAAATTAAAAAGAACGAACACAATCGATAATGAATTTAAAACAAATGCGATCTATATTATTAAAGAAATGACCGAAAAGGTTTCAAAGACTCCTTTCTTAATCGAAGACTTCGCGTCGGCATACGATTTGGTGTTCAATAAAAAAATCACTGCCACTGAGTATGGTTTTACTTCGCTTAAAGAATTATTTACCGAATTATGCAAAGAAACAGACATTATTGTGCGCGAAAAAATCAAAAACAAACCTTATCTTATTTACAAGTAAATCGAAAACTGCTTATAATGCGCGAAATATATTGAATTATCAAATGTGTAGAATGTGTCACTTATTAACTTAATGAGGGTTGCGTTTCATTAACAAAGATTAGAGTTAATATCTAAACAATATTAATATCACTGAATGGCAAAAATAGTTTCATTTCAAAAACGTTTGGTTTATTTTATGTTTAATGTAATAACGAGGGCTTTTAAAATCGTTAAAATGTTTAACAGTTGGGGTCTCAAAAACTCATCGGATTTAAACGACAATTTTTTAAATATCGATTTTTGTTGGGACCAGACCTGGCAAAACATACCTCTGTGTAACTGTGATCTAAATTAATATTAAGTAAATTTATATAAATCAGTTTATATAATATATTATACAACGTGTTTCACAGAGCATTTTAATTTGGTTGTCATGTGATTTTTAAAAACTCGACTTAACTATGAAACATTCGAAGTGATGTTTAACATTAATTGTGAAACTTTCTTTGTAAAACAATTTTTTTAAGTTAATAAACTCTGTTATTGATGATCTCTTTAGAAAGAAACCAAATAGTTTGTAATTTATTTCGTGAAAATGATTATATAACTAGTACTTAAAAGAATGTCACATTTGAAATATTTGTTAAGTACTCGACCTTAAAATAAAGCAAACTATATTTTCGTATTAATTGTGCATTAAGTGCATTATCCTAATCTAATGTTTGTGACATTCCACTACAACCTGAACAACAGCATTGCATTTAACAATAATATTGCTTTTCAAATACAATCATATCTTTTTAGCGATAAATAACAATCTTTTTTATAATCGCATTATAACTTATGAACACTATTAATAACTATATTCTTCTATATTAATTGCGCAAAACCTTTCAGATTAGTTTTGGAGTTTATTTTATTAAGACATACAAAATTTATAAATCTTAAGTTTTAATGCCAATAATAGCACTTTTTTCATATGTTGGTCAAAATATACTAAACGTTTGCAGAATAAAATGTAATTGAAAACTTAACATATTATTTATTCTTATAAATGTATTAAATATAAAATGTATAAATGACTACACTTTACAAGCGATTAATAAATTATAATAAAATGAGTAATAGAATAGAAAATATTACAAAACCATATTAAATATGGAAAAACTATTACATATAAATACTTGTGCAGATTATTGAGTATCTTTAGCTTAAAAGCTAAGCGCAATCACAGGACTCGACCACCATATTTGGCAAATTTTTTTGAAAGACATAACCATTATCGTCGACATATATTAATGAGATGTGAGACATTTCTCGTGGAGAACAGCACAGACTAATTAATGGATATTTTCCTATTTAACAATTAATCCAATTATTGAAATTTCAAAACTAATTTGTCGATACAGTTTTTAAAACTTAAATAGAAATTTTCTTAAAAACATTGTCCTCATGTTTTAACTTTTAATCCCGAACCCGATAAAGCCTGACAACATTCAACTTTCTAAACAAACGATAACCAATTTTTGAAACTAGGATTTCACATTTCTATATTTTTGTATAGCATTTAT
This sequence comes from Steganacarus magnus, assembly GCA_034698365.1. Classification (NCBI taxonomy): domain Eukaryota; kingdom Metazoa; phylum Arthropoda; class Arachnida; order Sarcoptiformes; family Steganacaridae; genus Steganacarus; species Steganacarus magnus. The sequence goes on from JAQIVF010000698.1 coordinate 7,002, forward strand.
TAGTCCAATTCAATATCTATTGTGGCAAATAATATTTAAAAATTTACGTGAGCACAAAAGATTAAAAAAATGACACAGTTTGCAACAATCATGCAATACTTATCTAACAGAAAATCTATTTATCGGAACTAACTATTCTCTATCGGTGAGCGGTGTTCAACAATCGTATTTAATAACATACCAATTACTGATGTGTGATGATATCGTGCGTGACTTATGTCGCATTTTCCTATTAATTATATTATTGATAATTTATTACAATTCAGACATAAATAAAAGCAAATTTATAATTATTTTATCAAATCTAAGATCTATTTGTTAAGTTTAAATACCTTTACAATAGTTTGCATAATATCCAGTCGGTCTGCGACAAAGCATACAATTATTAAAATAATCCAAAATATATGATATTGAATACATACTGAAGAATCCAATTATGCCAGCCTAACATTAATTTCAATTAAATTAAAACAATATAAATGAATTATACTAATAGTTACCGATTTGAGTAAAGTTGACATAAAAACTTTCTCGACAACACGAAGTAGCGTTACCGTTACAATCAACACTTCTTTTCATTCGCATCACCTAATATTTTAGGATAATTATAATAATAATATTTATAATGTCTATGATTAAATGTCAAAATTCAATTTAAATTAAAAATATTATATTACTAAGCTTAGTCATCTAATAGCCAACGGGGAGTAAAAAGATAATGCGCACATCCCACAAATAAACATTTAATCGTGTCATACCCTCCCAAAAATAATCCAGTACTGTCTATGTAAAAAAGATAAATAAATTGTCCCTAAATTGGTTGCAATTAAACAACCAAATTATTCTAAAAAATGCAGTTTTTATGTTATTGACATCTATCTATTTTTGTTTGTGCTTTAGTTACTACTGTATTAATATAAAGAATATTGCAATTCAATGTCTTAAATAACTGTCTAGTGTACAAAATTCAGTTGTAAAATTAAGAATTATTTTTAATCAAGAAAAATAATTTATAAAATATAAAGAAAATTTAATATGTACTTGATTTCATGAGTTTTATTTATCTATAAATAAGGGATATCTAAAGTTTATATCTTATCGAATTTAATAGATAATTTTACGTTTTAGTGAAAAAGTGTATCATCTCAGAGCCTTACTTGAATTGGAACTACAAAAATGTGATATTTCAGACGAAGCTTAATCTTCTATATATTTTATTTTCGTCAAATACTTTATTTATTAAAATATTTTACTAATGTACGCATATTCAAAAAATAAAAAAAGGTTAAATTTTGATCAAACAATGTTAAAGCATAAATTAAATACGAAATTTATTTAATATTGAGGGCAAGAAAGCGAAGGTAATTAATATTTAAAATTTACTTTAATTCTTTAAGAAATTTTGATAAAAGATAAATAATAAACTTATAGGATTTTAAGAAATCAATAACTTGATTCATTTTGCATTCTTATTTCGATAATTTAAAAAAAATGTTATTTGTTGAGTATTTAAAAAATTTAAAAATATAAAATTTTGGTAACTTATATATATAATCCAAATATAACTTATATTAAAAATGATTTGATAGTTTTGAGTGTCAAAAAAAGAAGATCAATAGTTTTTATTTCTCTTATGATTACAATTGTTGTATTTGATAGTTTTGATGACATCTCTTTAAATGCGTAAATTAATTAAATGATTGAAATTAGTAAACATTATAATTAGTATTTTATATTTACTGATAAAAGATGTTTGATAATTAAAATATAAATGTAATCCAAACTCAAAGGGCAAATCTGCCAGAATTATCTGGATTTTATAAATAATTATTATGGATTTCCATATTTTAATAGTTAATTTATTGTAATTAAAAACAAAATGCAAAAAAGTTTTTCAAGTTCATAAATTGTTTATAAAAAATGATAGGAATAGAAAATATTATGCAATTAATTTATTAATATAGTTTAATCAAAAGACTTTAGTCAATTAAGTAAATTCAATAACATTTCACGGATAAACTTGAAAATCAATAAATAAAATTTCATGTGATCAAAAGATTAATGTTAAATATAGAATATTTTAAAAACAAAATAGAAACAAATGCGGACTATTGAGAGATCACTCTTTAAAAGTTCTAAATAAACAAAAATATAAATTTCTAGTCAAAGTCAAATGTCAAAGTCAAATAACTGGTTAAGCTTTAGTCTATGCGAACACACAGACACTGTACAAGTAGACGGACAGCCAGACAGACGGACATAAAGACACTTTAATCTATATCTCGACTTTTACTAAATAGGTGAGCAAAAAATATAAGAAAAAAAGTTTTTACTTACATTAGTGTTGTAATGTTCGATTGTTATAAAAGAATTATCACTATCAATGCCTTCTTTATCAACATAGATGAGCCTATTATTTATAATGTTACGCTTTAATAATGAAGTGATGTTATACTGCAACCAATTTTGCGTTTGTTTATCCGTTGCGTTTGACACAGCGTTTGACACATCAAACATTGGTTTCACGATTTCCAATACACTCATATTACTTATACCTTGATATGTGGTTAAAAATTCAATGCTTTGAACCGCTACCGAAACAATTGTTATTTCTTTGTTGTCATCGATGTCATTATAATGCGATAACTTTCGTTTAACAGATAAAACAATATTTTTAATAGCAGTGACATCGAATGAAGACGTGAAAAGAGTTAAATTGAAAACTGATTTATTGTATTTATTAGTGACTGGAAATATAAAAAGCTTATCGGAGTTGGAGTTGAAGTTGGCTGCTGACGATAAATCATTAGTGGAATCTTCTTTAAATATTTGCGTTGCACTTAACGATGTTTCTAAAAGTTGCATATCTGTGAATAAAGAAAGTGAAGTGTAATGTGGTGTTAACATACTGTATTAAAACAAGTTACGATTATTTACACATATCCGCATTAATGTTTGCGGAGTCGATGTTGGGTTCTTTATTCATTCCTAATTTCGCTAAAATTTGTTGCTTTATATATTCCACTCTCTCCTTATCGCGTTCTTCTAATATGTCTATTGACTTATGATTAGTATTACAAGTTGAACAAGACTTGAGCAATTGATTAACGTTTTTCTCGGCGTTTTTTGTTTGAATTGAGTTAATAGTTCTGTCTGCTATTTGATTACTGTTTTGACTGAACGAACTTTTCGTGTTAAGTTCGTTCTGAAGTGTCTGCTCTTGTTCTAAAAAACTGCTAAATAAGTTTCCACCAGATTTGTCTGGTTCTACAATAACATATGAGTTACTGATTGTCATCTTACCACAAATCACAGCAAATATTAAATGCGTCAAGTATTTTGGAATCACTTTCATTTTGTAAACTCTTGAAAACTTTTTGTCAACAATATATGACTAAAACTTTAAACACAGCGTTATATATAGTTTTTTAAAACTTTTAACGCGTAAGCATAATATAAGTTTAGATAGACTTACCGGCATAAACAAGTTATATACAGAGCACTTGAAATGTTTTGATATACACACACTTTTATTTTTCGAAGTCCATACGGTCCGCAAAAGAAAACTTTTTGGGTAAGTTTGCCGTTAGCGCTTAGCAACAACTGTTTTAGACTTTCTAGACTTTGTTGAACGCGTAAACTTGTCAGCCTCTCTTCTTATTTATTACTTTAAAGGTGTTATTGCATATTGCATAGCAACAACGTATGGACACAATATTATTTCCTTGTACTATACTATTCATTACTATTTTGTCCCACATCTCTCTCGCTTTTTATAACAAGCTTTCTATACTTAACGTTACATAACGCTAAATAAATAAGTTATCCTTGACATTCCCTGTTTGTATTTTATGCAACAACTATATCGATGAACATTACCTTTCATGTGAATCACACGTGGATTCTTCTAATTATTCAGAAATAAATTATTTATCAATTCTGCTTAAATTAATTAGTGATAAGATCATTGCAACTGTAATTCTGTCACATTAACGACTTGTACGCATTATCGTAAACTTTGACCATAACTCGTTTCAAATCAAACAGTTTTTAAATATTGCTATGAAAAACAGTTTTTTTTATTAATCTCATACTTCAAAATATAATATGATCAGCATTTTAGTTAAACATGTTTATCATATCAACCATATAATTATGATAATTAAAGTAAATATATAAACGATACAAATTTTGCAAACAACAAAAAAGTTAATGATAGGCTCCTCGTGAACCACTGCCTCCTCCTCGACCTCCTCTATACACTTCTTTATTAGAAAACTTACTGCTCGCACCTCGTAATCTGATTCGTCTTCCAGTTTGCTGTTGAGATTGGTTTGAACTGGTATTATCTTTGGCAGCAGCACTATCTTCTGCTGATTCTGCTGATGATGGCCATACAATTGGACGTCTTTGTAAAACTCTTTGTGGAGCAAATCCTCGTCCACGTCTTGCTGTCTGCAATTGTCTCGTTGGATGATCTGTTGCTGATGTAGAAGTGGACGCATTTTCTTCTTCATTAATGACTTCACTCTTTGCAATATTTTGATCAATATTCGCGTCAGACTGGTTATAGCCATCTGTTTCTTCTTGTTCGCTAACCTCTTCCTCAACTAAAATAATAGGGTTACCGCTAATACCTTCTTCTACTGTATTGCTGTTATCAATTGAATTATCTTTAGAAGATGTTTTGCTATTTTCTCCATCTCTATCTATATTTATACGACTAGACTCGCTATTTTCGTTATCAAATTGCGACGAATGCTGAGAATGGCTTACAGCAGTAGGATTGTTAGCATGAATTAAATCAGACACAATGTCACCAGATTGTGCTAAATTAGACTCTAAAACTGGAATGATTGATACTGGAGTTGTTGGAACATTCCTTCCGTTGTCATCGAATTGGGACAAATCCATTCGAGTGTCATCCACGCCAAGTGTTCCTTCAGTTGCGAGTTGTGATAATGTGGATGACTCAGGAATAGATGAACTGAACACAAATCTACTTTGTGGCACACGTGGAGAATTCAATGCTTCTTGAAAATTATCATCGCGTCGCGGAACAAATAATGTGGGAGTGCTGGGAACAATACCATCTCCTTCGTCGTATGTGGATTGGGTTTGATGGTAGAATGACTGGCGAACGAATTGTCTTTGAATTGGTGTTGGAATCTGAATAAACGGTTGATTGTGTCGAATTGGAGCAACGCTTACATTTGAAATGTCTTCATTTCTGCCTACATTCTCACCTTATATGGCAAAATAATATACAGTTAGAAAAATAATTTACCACATGTAGTATTCAATCAAAACTTATTTACTAATTGGATGCTGATTTACAGCTGAATTGCTATTAATTTCGTCGTTCGAATCATCATCTTCTTGCGCGTCACTCGCGATTATCTCCACTTCTTCCTCATTATATCGATTACTATCTGATCGATCATCTCTGGCTTCATCGTCATCATTAGACGCTTCATCATTAAATTCTTCGCGCTCTTCCTGCTCGAAACCATCGTCGCTGGCATCAACCTCTACATCAGGATTTGGTTCGTCATCATAATCTTCTTCGTCTTCGATTTCTTCCTCGTCCTCCTCTACTTCTTCAGGTTCACTCTTCACTTTTTCATCGTCTGATTCATCACTTAAAATAATAATTTCGTCGTCGTCCACATTAATATTCGGTCTATCAATCATTATATTTGCCTGAGCTTTTAATTCTGGCGCTAATATCGGTACCGAATATTTAGATTTATCCACATATAGATTTTGCTGCGAAATTTCATCGGTTTCAGGTCTAACGCCTTCCAATTCAATTTCTGTTCGTTGTTTTTTTGAATTTAACTCATCGTCAGATATATTTAACGATCTTTTAATTGTAGTTTTGTCTTTAATTTCTTGCGTTAAAAATAATGGTTCACTACTGCCCGCATCGTTATTGGATTCATCATTCTCTCTGTCATAATTAATTTCTGAACTGCCTTCTTGAACCGTTGAGGGTATTATATCATCAATTTGTTCAAATATTGGCTGACTGTTACTTTCTGATATATTTTGCTCCTCATTTACGTCTCGAAAATCTTCATCATTAAAAGCGGTAATTATTTCTTGTTGTTCAGAATTAGCAGTTGGCGCCACAACAACCATATTAATTTGCGATGTTTGAGTCGGCTGTACAGTCGCTTGAGGAACAGACTGATGTGCGGCCGGCTCTTCCGTAGTTGGTTGCACTGTGGCCACAGTGGCTGTTCGAGACTGCGACTGCGACACCGTTGCTCGTGGCGAGCGATGCGCGTGCGTTACGCCTATTGCCAGCGGTTTTATGCTCGCTGTTGGCGTAGATTTCGTCGAAACAGATTGTTGAGGATGTACTGAATGCCTCACTGGTGTTACAGACGATTGCGAAGACGGCTGAACCGCCACTGCGACGCCAATTGTTGGCGTTTGCTGATGAAGTGGTTGCGATTGAAGGTGTGCTGGCATTTGTGATGCATTAGAATGAAATGTTTGCAATTTTAACTTCAATTCTTCCACTTGTTTGTTAGCGTCACTCAATTCTCTTTCCTTGCGACTCATTTTTGAATCAAACTGAGATTTAAAACTAGCCAAACGAAGAGCGGTCTCCTCAGCGTTTTGCTCCAACAAACGAATTTTAATTTGCGATTCATCGAGATTTTTCTCAACTGATTCCTTCTCGCGAATTAAATTCGCTTTCTCTGATGTGATCGAAGCAATCCGTATCTTCGCCTGTTGAGCAATTCGTTTAGTCTTTTCTTCTTTTTCATTTGCTTGCATTTTTGCTTCTTCTTTTTCTTCAGATACTTTATTCAAATCCGACGATAGTTTTTCATTTTGCTGTTCTAACTCTTGAATTTTAATACTCATTTCGTCAATTTTTTTAATAAATTCGTTATTTCTGGCATCGATTTGCTCTTGAGTTTCGGATGAATCGGTTGTATTAGTGGGTAACGCAACTTTATTTTGAATTTCCTTGAATTGATCGAACTCTACTTTTAACTCGTCGTATTGAGTTTTATACTTTCGAGCAACTTTTCGCAGTTGAATTATTGTTTTTTGTGAATTTTCGCTCTCCAATTGAGATGATGTTAGTTGAGCTGTGAGTTTGTTTATGTCAACTTTTTGCGAATCCAATTCAGTTTTTGCGTTTTGCATTTGTGTTTCGAGAAATCTTCGCGCGCTTCGCAATGATTCTATTTCTGAGCTCAGTTTACTTAATTCTTGGGTGAGATTTATAATCTGCTGATTAAGTTTCATCTTTTCTTCATTAAGCCGTTTCACGTCATCCGAATTTGTCTTATTTATCTGCTCAATTAATGTATTTGCTCTCTTTTGCCAATGTTTTACTTCATCTTTAAGCGCGTGATTTTCTGCAGTTATTGTTTCGCATTTTAAATTCAATTCATCGAACTCTTTCGACTTTGACTCGTAATCAATTTTGTTTAGTTTAGAAGCCAATTCATTGCATTTAGTTTCGAGCATGTTTTTCTCATTGCGAAGCATTGAATTGCTCTCACTTAATATATTAATCATTTCGATTTTCTTAATCAGTTCGTTGTGTTGCGACGTATCATTCATTAAACTTTTTGAGTGAATTTTTTCTTCTCTCAATTCATTTTGAGTATGAATTAACTCTTTTTTAATATTTTCAAGAACTAGTTTTATGCGAGAATCCTCGCTATTGAGAGCAGAAATTTGAGTTTGCAATATTTCCTTTTCTTTTCTTAAAAATTTAATCACTTCCAACAGTTTATTTGCATTTTCTTGCGCTTCATCTTGAGATGATAAAGGCATCGTGGAATTATTCTGAAGTGCTATAATTCTAGTGCTTAAAAGTTCGATTTGTTCGTTTAATGTATCATTAATTCTCTCCAAATCAGAGCATTTTTGCTTTATTTTTTCAAAATTTAATTCGATTGTTTTACGATCGTTATTCCAGATTTCGTGCGATTGAGTGAGCTGTTCCTGAGCTTTATTTGCGGCTGATTCTGCTTCTATAACTTTCATCTGATAAGTATCTAATTGTTTTCGGATTAAATTAAAGTTATGCAACTCATTTGAATGCTGGCGAAGTTCTTTCTCGTAATTGGTCTGCGCTTCGTTATATAACGCCAAATTAACATTTTTATCCTCAACGGCTCGCGCTTCGCTTAATAATGCCTTTTCTGTTTTATTATTTGCTTCAATTAGGCTTTCATTTAGAATCTTAATTTGTATCTTTTGTTCTTCGCTAATCCTTTTGAAATCATTTTCCAAACTAATTTTTTCTTCCCGTATTTTAGCATATTTCTCTTTAGTATCAAAAATTTCTTTTTTTAAATTAGCAATAATGGTTTCTTTTTCCACTAATATGGTGCTCGTTTGCGTTTGAATTTCACTTGTAGTCATTTTGTGTTCATTTAATTTTTCTTCTAAGACAAAGTTCAGCGTTTTTAAATTGTCACACGATTTCCTGGAATTTTCAGCTTTATCTCGCAATAATTTAATTTCATTTTGCGCTTCTAAATACTGTTCTCTCATTACGCTGATTTGAGATGTCAAAGCTTCATCCGAATCGGATTCTGTTCTCGTATTTTCTATTTGATCATTCGAAACAGATTTAAGTGAACTCAATTCTGTCTCCAGCTTTTCAATTTTAATTTGGGCATTAGTCAAATCTTGATATGTTTTTAAATATTTATCGTTTTCTTTGTCAAACTTTTCGTGCAAATCTTGTAAATTTTTCTCAAGAAGTTTGTTCACTTCATTATATCGCTGCTGCTCTTTCTCGCATTTGTTTCTCAAGTATGAGCATTCTCTCTCTGTTTTTTCAAGTTGACTCTTTAGACTATTTATTGTTTCCGTTTCAAGTTTGTCCAAATTACTATTAACCGACTGTAATGTGGCGATAAGTCTGTTTTGGTTTTCACTGTCCCTAATCATTATTTCCTTCTCCTGCAGAAGTTTTAACTCGTTATTTCGGTAGAGATCACGTTCAGCCTTCAAGCTTTCGTTTGTAATTTCGAGTCTATGCAAATTGTCTTGAGTGGAAAGCATGTCACTTCTCATCGATACAATGCTCTGTTCGTGTTTCTTCACGATTTCGTTTAATGCGGTATTTCGTTCGCGCAACAGCACGTTTTCGCGCTGGAATTGTTCCATATTTGTCTTAAACATTTCAAGTCTGTCGTGAGTGAAACTCAATTCTGACGAAAATTTTGCGCTTTCTATTTTGGCTAACGATAAATCTTCTCTGAGTTTTTCATTGTTTTCTCTAAGTTGTGTTAAATTTTTGCCGGTCTCTTCGCGGAAGTTTGCATATTCAACAGAAATTTTTTCGAAATTAAGTTTAAGCTCATTATATTCATCGCTAACACGATTAGAAGCGCTAAACGTGGCCGAAGTATATGCGACTGGAGATCGTTGTTGACTTGATTCTGTAGAATGAGTTGCCATTAATTTATACAAATCTCTCTGTTGTACTAATGCTTCAACCATTTCTGTTTGTTGTCTTCTTTCTGTTATAAGATGTTCCAATTGAAGTAACGAGTCATCCAAATTTTTCTGCATATTTGCTGTTAATTCTTTGCTATTTTCCTTTTCGAATGCTTCAATCTTTTCATTTGCGTCTCGCAATGATCTCATTAATTGTTTGTTTTTCGATTGAAGATCTTCTATGCTTGAAAATGTAATCAATGAGTTTGGAATAAGTGATTTATGATCGCCAGTTGAAGTGATAACATCTTCCTGTTCGAAGCTAACATTAAAACCACGAGCCTCTTCCAAATTTTTAATAAGATGTCGAATTTGTTTTGACAAATCAAGATTTTCGAGTTCAAATCTTTTTATTTCTCTTTGAAATTGATTATTCATGCGAACAAGAGTATCGATTTCATGAATATATTTTTCGTTATTTTCTGTTAGTGCAGAAACTTGTTTTTTCAAATCAACAATAGTTTGCAATGCTTTTTGGTGTTCGTGAATCTTACGAGTAAGCAGTGGCGCATTTTCTTCTGCTTCCGATACTAATGCCTGCATATTTTCTTTAAGTCTAGAGTTTTCGCACTTTTCATCCTCGAATTCTTGCTGAACGCGAACATATTCCGAATAAATATAAGATAAGCTAATATTGCTTCTCAATATTTTATTAGTAGCAGCAGCCGCAGGAAAATATTTCTCGATTTCTTCCTCTAAATTTTCTCGACTAGTATTTACAACGGATTGTTTAGCCTCTTCTAACTCCTTTCGAAGCATATTAATTTCTTCATTGCTAGCATTAATTTGCTGCGAAAATTTGAGCTGAGATTCGTTGAACATAGTCTCGAGTTCAGTGTGTGCCTGTTTGGCTGATTGTAATATTGTTTGCATTTCTTCGATTGTTTCGACTAAACTCTCATTTCTCTTCTTAAAGTCATTACTCGATTGTTTGTGCAGTTCGATTAAATTGTTTTGCGCAGTTATTTCGTTTTGGTAGTCCTCCTCCAGTTGTACGCTGTACTGTTGCATTTCTCTCATTCTTGTCGCCAAACTATCAATATGTTTATCTTTTTTATCGACAACTTGTTTTAAATGCTTCACTTCATCGATACATTTGCTGTGTTCCTCAGTTTTTTGCTCCAAATTTGACTGCAACTCAAATATCTGAATTGCGCGGTCTCTACGAAGTGTCGAAAGTTCGTTAATTTTTTGGTTCAATTCGTCATTAAGTGTAGCCACTTGTTTCTGATAAAGTTGTCTCTCTTGAGACATTCGCATTTCCTGATGATTCACCGAAAGCATTCGCATTTCTATTTCTTCTGCTTTAATAGTCGATTCAATCCTTCCTTCACTATTAACTTGTAATTTTGAGCTCAAGTGCTTGATTTCTGATTGCAAACATTTGATTTCTTCTAATCTTCTGTCTAATAAATCGGTTAAGTCTAATTTTTCCTGAGAAAATCTCTCCGCCTTTTCTTTATAGACATTAAGTTCATAAGTAAGAGCATCTCTGCCTACAATTAAATAATAATAAAATTATAAATAAAACCTCGAATAAAATATCGCATGATATGAAAGCATTAATGCAGCAATAATTTATTATCATCTAAGCATTAATTGATAGTTTTGTTCAGACAGATATGTGATAAACACTCAATTTTTAAATTTAAATACCGGTAATTCATACCGTACTTAAAAAAGTTTACACGGATTACGAAAACTGGTTTATTACACATTTACTAATTTCACTATTCATTTATTACGCAATAAAAATTAAAACAATTGAACATTTCTTGGTTGTATTATGGTATCAAAATTGTATTATAATTAATATCATAGCACTTACATTGAAGTATGTCATAATAATCGTGTCTAGACTTTTGAAGAGCTTCTTCAGCCTCTTTTAATTGCGTCTTCAATTTGTCTGCAAAGTCTTCAGACATAGAGAGCTTTGATTGAATGTTTTGCAATTCTCTATCGATAGCAAAACTTTTTTTCTCGGCATTCGCCACACTATTCTCCAACTGATTCTTCATATCATCGATAGATAATTGCTTGCCTTCTAAGTGCGATTCGATCTTAATTTTGACGTAACTCGTCATCGACACTATCTCGTGATCGTTCAGTATTTGCTTTAAATACTTAAAATGATGGGCACTGTTGTTGCCTTCCATTATCACTGATACACAATGTTAAGACAATGTTAAGACAATGTTAAGACAATGTTAAAACAATATCAAATGGTTATTTAAATCATAATAAACAACACAACGAACATGCGATATGCGATATACGATATACGTTATGCTATGCTATGCTATTTTTGCTTTTATAGACTACCATGTGTTTTAGTTTATTCTCAAATATCTTTAGACTACTCTATCAAAACAGTACTAGACTAGAGAAGTATATCGGAAAATCTGATCGTTCCTTCAGTGTCCCTGTGTCCGACTAAATGCAAACAAATGTGCTAATTAGTGCAGGGTAGTGATTGAAAAAATTCTAATTTCAATTACCGTTACCGTGCCATTACCGAAACCGTAAATACCGTTACCGTTTCGTTACCGGTAAAAAACAAAAA
>JAQIVF010000699.1:0-19035 GCA_034698365.1 Steganacarus magnus
TTTAGCAATAGACTGTATTTGTGAATCATATAGTTTACACGTTAATAACTTTAAATTATGCGCGAAGCGTTTGGTATTAATATCGGCGCAAATCAATGTTAAATCGATGTGTGTCTTGTTTAGTGCATGAGTAGGTTGCGCTTCCACAAAATAATTCTGATTAATTTTACTGTTTATAGCCCGTATAGCCCGTACCCCATGTATAGCCAGCATAACGAGGGTTTTTTTTGAAAATTTTCTCTTTTTTCTTGTATAGTCGAAAAAAATTACGGTAAAATTTTTAGCTCACTTCTATGGCGAGCTTATCGATTTGACCATCCGTCTGGATGTTCGCACATTTCTCAAGTAATTATTTTCAGAGTGTGCAAAAATAATTTAATAATATGATAAATTCTTATCGAAAATCTAATAAATCCGCTAATGAGTATATATACTAATTAAATTCCCAAACAGGCCCAGATTTTTCGGCTACTTTCGGCCACTATCGTGTGTTGTTGTGGCACACGGTAGCTATAAAAAAAAACAAAAACAAAAATTAAAAACATTATAATAATTAACAGTAATTAAAGTTTGATGCAAATATATCATTAAAGTGTTAACCGATAAATTAGATTAATCGCTAGTATTTAAAATTATATCGAGCATTATGTGTTGAATATAATTAAATATTACATTAATTTATATTTATCGGATCGTACTTCAACTTTTCGGTCGGTCTGTGCGTTGAATCGAAAGATATTTGTATTTTGAGAGAGAATGTCTGTAGTAACGAATGTAAATACAAAGATTACATTAAGTTAGTGATTATAAAAAATTTTTTTATTTTCTAAATATTGTAATATGAAAAAAAAACATAAGTTAATATATTCACACAAAAAAACACTTAAGCACGAAATACTAAAAACAAAAAACAAATATAATTAAATGACATTTAATGGAAATTTCTTGCCAATATTTTTTTATTTATTTATTATTATTATTATTATATATTGATTCAAAAAACATATAATGATTTAATTTGTTATTACTTTAACTAAAATTACTTCTGCAAGTTTGTGTACTGCGAGATTCTGAAGATATGACACGAAAGCTAATAGGCATTATTTAGTGATCGGACACACCATTGCGAAATATAATACATTTATTTTTTGGTAATCTGTTTGTAATTTTGAAATAACTTATAACTATTTTTGATGAGAGCGAACGCGATAACTAATTGTTAAGCAATAGAAGTTTTGGATTAAAATTCACATCTCTTTATTAGTAATATTTCTGTAGTTTAACGTTATAAAGCATATAAAACTTCATACTGTATAAGCTTTTTATTAGGTAAAGTTAAAAACCAACTTCGAGCGAATAGTTTATGTCTACGGCCATATCACGCTGAATACACCGGTTCTCGTCCGATCACCGAAGTTAAGCAGCGTCGAGCCCGGTTAGTACTTGGGAGGGAGACCACCTGGGAATACCGGGTGCTGTAGGCATTTATTTATTTTTGTTGCAAGCCTAGCTATTGACAATAAATATAACGGAATGGAGTATTGTATTACAGAAAAAAGTCTCCTCTCGTTTGTGTCAATATTTTCACAAAAAATTCAGCTAAAAACAGTGTTCAATAAACTTTTGCCTTTTTTTCTAAAATTATCTATCATATCACGCAAGGTAAATATTAGCCTAATTCAATAAAATAAGCTAAATTAAGTATGAATTGTATATTAATTGTTTAGAAAATCTAATTGATTTTTCTTCAGTTACTATATGACCAGTAATATATGGCCAATTCACTAATTAATGGACAAAGACAGTCGAGAAGTGTTTTTCTTTTTGCATTCTATCGTATGTTTATTTTAGTGTTACATAAAAGTTTTTGGCCAATAAATAACTACCACTACTCATACAGACTGCATATGTTAATAGCAATCGAAGTCTTAGAATTCGGTGGATATCCGCTGATTATCACACGGATTACGGATTCGCGATAAAAATAAAATGCACTGAACGGATGCGGATGATAGTGTTATCGGTTTTTAAATTTGCTATCTCTCTACAGATATTGAGTTTTGTGGGTGGATGTCTACCATCTATCAGCAGAGAAATCAAATTCAGTTTACATTACAAGTCTAGATATATCTGGGAAAACTTTTTTGACGAAAACAGTTTTGAAGTTCGTGTGTTATTTAATACACACAACAAGTTTATCTCTCGAGCAGCAAAAAAAAACTGTGTGCGTGTTTAGCTGTAACAGATGTTGCATTTTAACCGTGATTGTGTAATCAAATATATTAATCAAATGTATATGACTTATAAATCGAGTTGCTTGCTATACACCTACCCATTCGATTGCTTGCGCAAAAAATTATAATATACAGATTCAAAAACAAATTCAAAAGAAAAATAAAACATTTCCGCTAAGTTACTGAATTATTATCACCCAATAAAAACCCTACAACACGCAAAAAAATAATATTGTTTTTAGAAAAAACCAATTATATAATAAATGCTGTGTGCGTTTTGGTAATTTTGTTTCGGGGAAAAACTTTGCGATTTATCACAGACTTGAGCGGCTAAAAAAGTAAGACAGCATTGGATTTTAAATGAGTTCAAACTGCACTTAAAATCATTGTGTATTTAAGTTATTTTCCACTAATAAAAAAACGGTTAAACTTATTTAACCTTTTTTCTCGCTATTGTTCTTAATCTTTCAACTGTTTCGCGCGCGAGTGTGCAAAAGATTTAGTGGATCGGAAAAGTGTGTCTCTGTTTGTTTGTTTGTTTGTTTGCCTTAAATATTACCAGAAAGAAAAAGCTTAGTCTTAATTTCAACAAACGGAAAAAAACCCTTAATAAATATTATGTATTATTATTATGTTTTATAATCAGCTTTTATCGATAGTTTTACTCTGTTTATCTCCGCGAGAAAGTATTATTTGACGAAAAACTTTTTTGCTATTTTTTTCCCTTCTATTGAAACAAAATTCGTTGACCTTATTATGTAATGCTAGAAATAAAACACAGAATGGAAATCTTTGAGAAAAATCAACGCGTGACTGTAGCTGTAAAAGACAGTTAACAGCAACTATTAAATTACTAATTTTTTTCTGGAGGAATCACATTTCACACAAACCGGCTATAAAAAAACTATAATTAAAAAAACTAACACCACAAGAGAAAAAGAGAGTAACAGTTGTGTGTGTGTGTGTGTATGTATGTACAGTTCGTTTCTTTATGAATGAAAAATCTGCGCCTCATCTGCGCGTAACCGTAGAAGAATAAAAATAATAATTATTATTAATAGTAAAGTGACGTCAGTTTGCCGTCAAAGGAAGTGATCGAAGAGAAGATATTATACTAACTTAACTATAAGGGGAAAAAAACATGTGAACGTTTGAACTTTTACTGCCACAGTAGTGTACGTACGAAACACTGGGAAAAAAATATAAATTAAGCAAAACTAAAATCATACACACAGACTGTGCGTAATAGGCATTAGAAATAAAACAATAAACACACCACTGATACTATAATAATATTCACTGCACACTGCCTTACGACGACAGCAAAGCGCCTTTTGTTATGTCATACAAGAGAGAGAGAGAGAGAGAGAAAGTCGAGAGATATTCGAAAAATGCTTGCTTAATATAAACATTGTTGCTATACATACTTTACACCGCCGTTTGGCGATAATAATAAAAAAATACTGCATATTATCGAAAACAGCAAATAGATAACTAACTCTCTCTGCATACACCAAACTTAACTTATTTCAACTGAAAGCGTTTTTATTTCATAGTTAACGGATTTGAAGTGCGATTTCGGCGGAGCAAAAAAAAATTCCAATAGCTTTATGTATTTTCGCACACACTTGAAGTGTGAGAAGAGTGTGAGAGTCGAGGTTAAATAGTTTTGCTATTAATGTCGACTATTAATAAAAATATTTTCCTGTTAATCCCACTTCATTTATTGCCATTTATTGTAGTGTATTATATTCTATGAGTGATTACGAAAATATTTCTATTTAGAGATAATCGCGTAAAATTTTCGAAAACATTTCTCTCTTTTTTTCTGTTTTCTCAATTTTTTTTTTGGTCAAATGAAATGTCGAATAACGGATGTTTTTCCAACAAAGAATAAAAAACATTTGGCGCTGAGCGGTATTTTTAATATTTAGTTTTTCGGAGTACAGTATTTTTTGTTGTTGTTGGTTTTTCTTAATGAAATAGTTTTTTTTGCCAACAAAATAGTTTGTGTGGGGGATTTTTATTTGTTTACTCAAATTTTGTGCGAGAAAAACATAAACTCTCTCACACACATTAAACACATAAGTTTTTTAAATTTAGGTTAAAAAATATTTAGTTTTTTATTTCTTTTTCTTTCGCTTTCATTCCGCTTAAGACGAGTAAACCAGATTAGTGTGTGTGTGAAAAAAAACACAAATTAAGCAATCTCTGTCTCTGTCTATGTCTCTCTCTTTCTCTCTCTTTCTCCCTCTCTCTCCCTCCCTCATTCTTTCTCTCTTTAATACAAACACAATCTCTCTCTCTCTCTCTCTCTCTCTCTCTCTCTCTCTTTCTGTGTGTGTGTTGTTTACAAAGTATAAATAAATATAAATGTAGTGCATGTTAAGCTTTATAGATTAGACGATTATTTGAAAAAATTTTTTTTTTTAAAACTCGCACCACAAACAATGGATATTATTATAATTTTGAGCGACAAGTTTAGGTCAACCACAGGCACACACACACACACAACTCTAGTTTACTTTTTACCAAAAAAAACAAACTAATTTTTCCCGATAGAGACTCGATCGTACTGGAGATATCATGCGGAAAAAAAAGTGGAACTATTGATACAGTTATTTTTTTTGTCTTTATAAAGTTTTACTTTCACAATAAAAACGTGAAAGTGTTAAATCAATTTCTTTTAATTCATTTTCAAAGCGCAAAACAAAACAACAACAACAACAACAAAAATTCGAACACATAAATGGGCATAAAATAATAATAAATAATAGGTACCGTAAATCGGTTACACATTTACAAAAGAGAGAAAAAAAGTCATTTCACTTATAATTATAAAATTATTTTAAAAAGTACTTATTATTATTATTACTATTATTTGATTTTAAATAAGGTTTTTTATTATTATTTTCTTAAATATAGATAAATATATAATAATTGAGTTGATATTATATATATATACTGAGGAAAAAAAAGAGGTAAAACACTTTACGGTTATAATATAAATATAAATATATATATATACTATTACAGTAGAATTTGATAGTCAAAAAAGTGTGTATTATTATTATTATAATTATTTTATATTATAATTTTTAAGGTCAAGAGAGTTGAAAAGATTAATTATAATTAGGCTCTGATTTGAAAATATACGTTAAAGTTTTTTTTAAAATCATAATAATATTAATATTAATAATAATAATAATCACAATATTTTTTATACAATTAATGTGGTGTGTATGTAATGAATGTGGTTTTTGATAAGATAAATATATTTATAATATACAATTATCAATAATAAGAGCACCACTTAAATATTTATATATATATATACTGGAAAAAACACACGCAAACAAATACGAAAGCGAGAGGAAAAAAAACACGAGAAAAATCATATGACTTCTCAGGCGAGAGTGAGAAAAAATTGCCTTATTAAAAAATATTTATACAATTATTATTATTATTATTATATTATGTTATGTGTGTCGATTGTGTGTGTGTTAGAGAGATTTTTTTTTTATAAACCCGTGACCAAATCAATGATACGAGAAAAAACATCTAATAAGGTATATATATATAGAAAGAGAAAATGAGGTAAACACTCACTCACTCTCGCTTTCTCTCTCACTTACTCTCACACACACACACACTGATAAATAACACACTCACTCGTCAATTACAGAGAAAAACAATTAAAATATTACAATATGTATACAATCATTCATTCATATGTACTTTTTCCTTTTCTTTCTTTCTTTTTTTGTTGAAAAAAAAACAACATTTACGTATTTGTATGTGTTTTACACATTATGGGTTATGTACGTCAATATATTTATATATACGCCACACACTCTTATAAGTGTTTTGTGTTTACAATAATAATGACAATAATGAAATGTACTTTTAATATATATATATAAGTAAATATATTATTATTATTATAAGAGGAAAAAGATGTTTGCATTTTTATTTTTATTTTCTAACAGCAATAGTAGATATATTCTATTCAATTATTATTATTTATATTTAGAAGTCAATAGAGTGGTATATAATTTATATTTAGTTAGCACTACCAGTCAGTATATGCGTGTTGTCTTAGGAATTGTTTATTTAAAAACGAACTAATATTATAAAAGGAAAATCTATATTTTACTTAAAACTTGATAACATTTAAATGTGATAATAATTGGGTTGTATGTATAAATCAGCAAAAAAGTTATAAAACTTCTATATAAGAGGATCGAAAAAAAAACTCTCGATATACACACATATATATATATATAATTTGTTCGCGGAATTAATTGAAGGGAAAAAATACCGATATTATTTACTATCAAAAAAATTGCTTTGCTTTTACTTCGTGTCGCCGCTACTTAACACTGCTAATATTCGTTTTTTTTCTTGGAAACAAAACAAATATTTTAATTTTGGTTTTTTTTTCTGTTTTTCCGCAGTATTCGCTAATTTAATAATTTATTACTGCGGCAATAAACTTCTTTTTTTCTAATGAGTAAATTATGTCACATTCGTATGCGACGCGCGCGCGAGTGAGAGGAGAGAAAAACAGTGGTGCGCTTAGAATTTTAAAGAAAAAAGAAACATAAATCGATAAATCATTTCATTTTTGTTGTTTTAATTAATAGCCTAAAACAATATATTACTCCAGCTTTTCGTTATATTATGTATGTGTTATGTGTGTGTGTATGTATGTATGTATGTATGTATGTTATGAATTAAAAATTTATACAATTAATAATTGTCTATTTTTCAAATTAATAATAATTTCTTTGTAACGGAAAAACAAGTGTTTCCGTTATATCACAGTTTAGTTTCGACAACGTTTCGAATACACTTCGAATTATTCGCTTGTTTGCCGCCACCGTTGCAGCAATAATAGTCGCTGCCGTTGTCTGCAGCGGCAATATTTATACTTCTAGTATTATTATTGCTAATTACTAGCTTCCGATTACTAACACTACAACTACCGTTACTACTATTGCTACTATTACTAGTGATTTCTTCGCGCCTCAGCGCTATTATCAACGGTATATCACTGACATCGAAGCCGAGCGTCGAACACTCGGCCGGCGATAGGAATTCAGGGAAACTATCAGCAATTAGTACCGATAGTGGACTATAGTTATCGTAAAAACATCGCTTAATTGAGTTACTATTAGTGCTATATTTACTACAATTATTACTATTACTACTACTATTATTATTACTAGTATTGGCGTCTAATACACACTTTAGTAGAAATGACTTAAGCATTAATTCGTTGAGTTTGCGAGAGATAAACGTCCGAATGTACGGCGCGTTGAGTCGCAGCGAACGCATTCTCGACACAGTCTCGCACAGATTGCTGACACTCGTGCTCATAATAGCGGGGAACGCGCGGTGTCTCGCATCCAACACACTCACGCGCCACGCGTCCACATCGCATGCTATCACTGCACTGTCGTCGCACACCGACAGTCGTTCACCGCAAACTGTCAATAACTGGTCATAATTGGCAATCGTTTTCGAGCTAATAATACCCTGTATTGGTTGGTGAAGCAAGTAGTTGTTAGTAATCGAGTATGGCGTCGCTTGTAGAGCAGTCGAAGCGCCAAACGCCTGCAAGTCAGGCATCGAACACTCGCCGAATCCGCTAATAGACATCGACTCGCGTATCGATTCAACGTCAATAATATTACAATCACTGCTAGTTATACGCGCATTACTACTATTATTATGATTATTACTGGTAGTAACGGTGCGCGAGTCTTCACTATAGTTGTCTTCGTCATTGCCGTTAACAGTTGCGGTGACGTCACCATTGGTGCAAATAATTTGATCGCCGTTAGTGTCGCAACTGTTCTCGCCAGTAGTAGGACAGGCAGTGAAACGCAAGTTTCGATACTCACGAAAGTAGTGCTGCGATTTGTGCACAACACTGTCACTGTTAACATTATTTGGAACGCAGTCCACAACATCCTCGCCAGTAATGTCTTGAGGCGGCGACGAACACTCATCGGAACCAGTGTCGCCGTTGCCGTAGTAGTCGTACGCCTCGCGATCGGTGGCGTTCGACATGGAATCGGCGTTGTCGTCGTTGTGCGACTGATGGCGCACACGCGTCGACTCTTCATCCTGCGATAACGGCGTCGACGTTCGGTTGTTGGAGTGTAGCGCCGATCCGGAAGTGGTCATACAAACGGAAAAATCTCCGCTTTCGCATATGGTTGATGTGGTGGCCGAACCGCTTTCGGTCAAACTCTCGTAACCGAGACTCTCGTCACGACTCTTCCGTTCGCTGGCAGAGTTTCGAACACACTTATTGTTGCAATTATTATGATTATGATTATTAGTTGATGACACAGTTGCGATGGTGGACACTGATGATGAGGCGCCTGATGAGAGGATGTACGAGTGATTACTACTGCTACTGCCGTTCATAAGTGGCACCACTTTTCTCCGGCAGAACTTAATCGTCTTCTGTTGCTGAGTGATGGTCGACGGCGTTAACAATTGTCGCGTTTTGGTTAACAATCCGTCGTTTAGGAACTGATTAATGACTAACAATAGTTGCGTGATTAGAGACACTTTACGCGCGTCTTTAGTCCACAGTATAACACGTAATTTGTTACGATTTTCGCGATACTTGTGCCGAAACATGAGCACAGTAGACACGAGTGTCGAAACAAATAAGTTGGTCGACTTCGTGTCGCAGCAGTCAATAACTGACCCGAAATCGTCGATAAACTGTTCGGTGGTCACCGTTGACGACAGTTTACAGACTGACAGATAATCGTTAATCGTTTTGAATGACTTCGCCACACAGACGTGGATGTCTTTCTGCGAACGCATTCGCGACACAATCAGTTCGCGTATCAAATCGCCGACAATCGAGTCGATTATAGTCGACTCGTTTAGCAGATACTGTCGCAGCAATCGCTGGCGCGAATCCGACTCGCAATCGCTGTGATCGTCCGCCAAATCCCAGATTAGCGCCAAACCGTACTGTCGTTGAAGTGTTTTGCCTATAGAAACAAATGTTTAAATTAGCATTTTAATAGAAAATATAATGAAAGTCTCACCGTTACTGTATTCGCACTGAAAAATAAAACTAGTCATCAGTAAATCGGCGCACAATTTGTGTAATTTCGTCTGCAGTATAGGTGAGCAACCCTTTTCGACGCTTCGCTCGTAACCACCGCTACCACTACTGGCGGAACACAGATTGAGTGCCACCGAACCGAATATCATCTCATGAACCGTTTCGAACGCCTTGTTTCGCCTCTCGTTCGTGGCGTCGCTGCCGGAAGAGCTGACACCCACTCGAGAGGAACAGTTCTGTGGCGATGAGGGCGTCAAAGCGTTAAATAAGCGGTCAGCGATACTGGCGGGCAAGCAGTGGTAACCCAATTGTCCGCCACTATTGAATAACATAGCGCCTAATCTCGCGCTCAACCATTGGCTACCATTTGCGTGATTACTGTCGCCGTTCGCGGCATTCGTCGACGAATTAGTTGACGACAGCGACGTCAGTGAAGTGGATAGCAGTGAAGAAAGCGATGACTTCTTCGACGACAACTTTCGTCCGCTATTATCGTACATAATGTTATTTTAGTTTAGTAATGGTTAACCAGTAGATCGTCGTCGTAGAGTGTAAACAGTATAGTAAACACACTCCACAACACAACCAATATTTTTCAGTTGTTGTTTGCGCACATATCGACGCTTAACGCATAGCACACAACACAACACTGGCTTCAACGCACACTACTATCGCAGGCGATCGCTATTTTGCTGTGCGTTTACGTGCGCTCAGTTTGACGCATGCGCACCGATACGTGAGTCACATCACGCGCTCAGAGCAACGCAGCATAACATAACACACGCATACGCACTGCTTTGAATGTAAAATAACGCACAACATATTTAACTCAAAGTATACGTGTGTGTGTTTTTTCATAGGCGTTTTACTGTATTTCCTCCTCTCAGTGAACACTCACTACTAATGCAGTCACAGTCATACGACATTTCTATATGTTTTTAAGTTACGCGTAGTTGTGTAAACACAAGGGATGCGAGTCTTGTGACTGTGACTATAGCTGTGCTGTGCTGTGCTGTTACAGTACGCGTCACTTCTAGGCTTAGTTTATAATGCGGGTATCAAGTCATACATCACAGAGCTATGATAGGCGTCTCATAGATCGCTTACCACAACAATGGGAAAAACCAAAACAAAATCATTTGATACTTTGTATTAATTAATAATAGAAAATATTCAAAACGTTATGATAACGTATTTTAACTTAATTTGGTCAGTAATACTGAACGTTAAACATATCAATTTAGTTTTTTTAATGTCTCTATGAAAAAGTTTTTTTTTTCTAAGTTTTCCTCTTTCGATTGGTTTTTGTATATGCATGTGCGTGTGTCTGTGTACTCTGTATCTTAATTAGTATAGATTAAAAAATTTAATTATAACTTTAGAAATATTTATATGACCAGACGGTATATAATTTTTTATCTGCATTACAGTGATTTGCGCGTAAATAAAAAATTACTTTATTTTGTTGTTGTTGCTTCTATATATCTCTCCCGCATTGCGCTTTTGAACTGCGAATAATGCGTGTGTGTGTATACAGTATATACTATTATATAACGTCAAAACATTGCTGGAAAAAACAAGTTTTATGGTGAATATGTGCGCGCAAAAAATGTTTTATACAGTACTGTATTTTCAAGAGAGATACAGATAGATAAGACTCTCATTCGACTACGATCTCGACGTTTAACATTTAGCTGTAGTAATATAAGACAACTGTTGCCTAATTTGAAATACGCCTCTTTAAAGCGTGTGACCTGCTTTTTTTCTCTCTCTCTCTCTCAAAATATTTATCTACTGTGTTCTCTCTATTTCTCTCGTTATTTTTTTGCTCTCTCATCGATTATGTGTAATTTCCATGCGAATCATGTGATGTGCAAACTATACAATAATATAATAGTTTTTATTGTTATAGAAAAAAAAACTAACGCATTTACCGTTTCATACCATTTGCGAAAGTCAAACATTATACAGTATACAGTATGCACGTCTGAATAGAGAAAAGTGTGTTATCAATAATTACGTTCGAAATTTTTTGTTTGTTTTTTTGCATGTCTCAAAAAGCAGTATCTACAGCTGCTACACACAATACCGAACCAAAAAAATTACGTTAATTATTGATTAGTTACTTTCTTTTTTTTTTTGCAAAAAATTATTCGGCACATATTTCTTTTTCTATTTCGCTTATCGAAACTGTTTGAGCATATTTTTTTAATTATCGTTATGCGCGCTGTAATTGCCGTGTTTTTAAACGCAGTTATCGCTAACCTCTCTCTCAAATAGCGATAATACTGTAGTTGTCTGGAACTTTTATTTTTATTTTCAACCATAATTTTTTTTCCTATAAAATTCCCAGCACACAAAAACAACCAAACAATAATAACAACAAAAAATAACAACAATAAAGTCTCGACGATTTTTATTTATTTTGAAAAATGTTCGCTGCATTTCCTATTTTGATCGCTTGAATGAAAATCAAGTTAATTATATAAGCGGCATACGAAACAAAACAAAAATATATATTCATGTTTTATATGTGCGTCGGGATATAACACAATAGGTTTTCCTTTATTTTCTTTCTTTTTTTTCTTCTCTCGTTTCTTGTCTGTGTGTGTTCGGTGTTCGGCACTATATGCGAGTCAATTTATAATCTCTTATTGTTATATTAACTTTTTTATTATACGCAATCAAGTTTTTTTGAGAGATTTTTTTAGAAAGAAGAAAACTAAAAGAATGAAAAACTATTTTCTCTTTAACTGATTGTGTGTGTGTATGTGTGAGCGTTTGTTGTCTGCAATTTAATTATTATGAACCCATTCTTCTCTTCGGTATAGCATTTCCTACCAGCGCTTAAGTCAGCAGAAAAAAACACTAAAGATTTCTTAACTTAAAACTTAATTCAAAACTTGAGAGACACACGCATATAATAAAGCGATCTTTTGATCGTCGCAGTCATGCGACGAGAGAGAGAGAGAGAGAGAGAGAGAGAGAGAGAGAGAGAGAGAGAATCATCTCTCAATATTTTTTCGTGTGTCATCTCATAGGGAGTGAAAATAAAAAACCGCACTCCTTTACTAGTTCTCACGTCAACGCATACACACATCACACGCTCGCACACAATCTGTTTTAAATATAATAAGACGACATAACACGACACACGATTTTTTTTTCCTGGTGAGACGTACAGTACAGTATTATTTATTTAAGAGAAACAACTGTACATTTATTTCCTCTTATAAAGTATAGTCATACGACTTTTATATATTTAACTTATTTTTCTTTTTAGTTATATAGATGTGTAAACTTAAAAGATATGAGTCTTATGATTATTACACTCTTCTTAACAGCGCGCACACACATACATACATAAACACACATAATGTACACACACTTGTATACTTAAGGAATAATTATGGGCAAAATAGCGGCTCTTCACGTGCAAATAAAAATACGTTTACGCACACAGTCGTAGTCAGACCAACAAACATTACCGTTAAAAGTAATGTTTCGGATGGGGAAAAATAAAAAAGGAAAAACAAAACACTTTCATCTTCAAAGAGTTTGTGTTGAGTGTGTGTTGTGTGTGTGTGAAGACATTTTCGCGTTTTCCAACGAAAATTATTGTTTTTCTCTGTACTTTATTATAAAGTACTTATTCTATGCGTCAAAAGAAAAAATAAAATATATATATATATATATATAAGAATAAATAAAATGAAAAAATATTTCATTTCGTAGTTGTTTTCTAATAAATGCGTGATATTTCCTCGAATGATATACGATCCGTACTATAAATTATATTATAATATATTATATATTGCACAGATAAAATCGCGCGATGCGATCGCACCGTATATAAAGAGCTTTTACCGATTAATATTGCTCATATATTTTTATATGTTAGCGCATTGTTGTCGTCGTCGGTCTGTCGATCCCAAAGCATTTTCTCCGTATTCTGATTTCTTTCTGATTAATAATAGCTAAGCGTTTACTACTTTCCTTTATTTGGTAATAAAATCCATTGTCATTTTTTTTATGGCGCCGTTTATCAATTAATTTTTATTTTTGTTGTTATTTATAGGACGTAAAAACTTTTTTATGTCGAGAATTAGAATACACACACACACACACGCCGTTTTTATTATTTTCTAATTTAACCGTTAGGAAATATTTTTGCTTACTTATATATTTTTTTCTGAATATATATATATATATCAGAAAAAAACTAGTTTATTTTATTTTCAATAAAAAAATATATTACTAACAGATACTAAAAGCGAGTTTATAATTAATTATCGTCCAAAATATAACGGTTACAGTGGAAAATGAAAATAAAAATAAATAAATAAAGCTTTTTAAACTGGCTTTAAATAATTTTAGTTTAGTATTCTCGGAGCAGAAAAAAACAGCAAAAAACAAACAAAACTTAATGCTAATATATAGATTTTTTTTTTCTTCGCTGAAGGATATTAATTAAATAATTAATCAGTTATTTTATGGTATTGTGAAAGCAAGAGTGTCTCGTGCTTTTATTACCTCTCTCTGCTGCTGCTGTAACAGTTGCTAATTACTGCTGCAAACACAGCATTCAATAGTTTTTTTTGCTGATAATTAGGAAAATTGTTTTATCTGCAGGAGAGAGAGAAAGAAAGAAAAAAAATCGAGAGAAAAAAATTACTTTTAAAATAATAAAGTTATTTTTTTCTGTTGTGTGTGTGTGTGTGTGTATGCGTGTCCTATTATTATTACTGTACTATTATCACTATGTATTTCCTTTTAAATTTAAATTATTCTAATAATTAATTCTGTATTTTTTTCCTTACCTCAATGACTAGTGCCTCGTGTGTGTCCCTAAACGAAACACACACACACAACTGCTAACTACCGCTATCTCCAATTATTTCTCGATCAATTGAAATTAAACTTTTAAAAAAAATCTTTCTTTTTTTTGATGGATCGAGAGAAAAGGAACGCGGATAAAAAAATTTTTACGCAATCTTTTTTTTAGAAACTCACTTGAAAAAAATCTGCTTTTACTTAAAAAACATTCTCTGATAATTATTCCGTATGTATAATTTTTTTAAATCAAATCTATTCCGTTTTTTCTCTCTGTCTGAAAGTAACAAAATAACACATTATTTAGTCTACGATTCCCGGGCGAAGCCTTGAACTAAAACTTGAAATTAACATAACCGTTAGACAGCCATTTATCTTCATTTCAAGCATTTGAGCCAACAAAATCTGTATATTGGAAGAAGAGACAAAAAACACAGCCGATAATATCATTTTTTTTTCTGTGATACAGCAGTAGTACCGTAGTTAGTATGTGATACGTGTGTGTGTATCACCAAAAAAATTTCCAGACGTGTGCGAAATTTTTTTTGCAGCCTCACAATAGTTGAGTCTCGCGCTGTAGTCTTAAGATCATAGATTTTTTTATGTCTGTTCCAAACTTTTCAGCGGCCAAGAGGAAAGAAAGTCTTCTGTTTTTGGCTATTAATAGTCACATTTGGCTATAAGAGAGTGACATCCGAGACAAGAGTTATGTATTATTTTTATATCGCGCATCGCGAATATATTTTACCATAAGAGTGTGATACCGAGATAGAGGGAGCGAAACCAAACAAAAAAAAACAAAGAGAAAAAACTCTTAAATAATAAATGAACTGCTATTTTACTTTTTCTTTTATGTGGTGTATTTAACGCCTGTCTCTCAACAGCTTTCGATAAATCAGAAGAGACGCAAAATTTTAAGCACCATTTGTAACCTCTTTTTTAGAGCGAAAAAAACCGTGTGCCGCGTTAAACATAGTAGGAATAAAAAAACAAACAAAAAAATGAGAGGAGAGAAACAAATAAAAATGCACATCAGTTTAAAAATACTTTATTTTTGAAAAGTTTATATTTCTTAATATATATGATTTTTTTATTATTATTTTGTTGTTTGTTATTCTGGTGCAGTTAAGAAGACACACACGTTTATGGCTAAACATAGACTTGTAGAGTGAATTAGATTTCAAGCATGACTTTGCATGATATGTTAGTTTCGGGATAGAAAATAGAGAGAGAGAGAGAGAGAGAGAGAGAGAGAGAGAGAGAGAGAGAGAGAGAGAGAGAGAGAGAGAACGAGAGAGAAAAAAATAAAATAAAATAAACTACGTTTAAAGAATTTTTGGTTAATGTATCGTAAATAAGGCCAAAAATAAGAGACGGTTTTATTTTTATTTTTACCGGATTTTTTTTTGTGCACCAAAAAAATATATATGGTTATATGGGTCTGTTATATCGTGTGATTAAAAAAGTAGTATTATAATGTATTATTATTAATAATAATTTCCGTGAAAAATATTTTATGAATAATAATGATAATAATTATAATAATATAATATAATATAATATAATAATTATTATTATAATAAAAGTTTATATAAATTATTATTGCACATAATTATTCTGTACTAATAAATTAAAAGTTTTTTTTAAATTCTTTTTTTTTATTATTATTCACTAATAATTAAGTTATTTTCTATTGAAAAAAAAATAATAAATAAAGAAAGAAAGAACTAGTAAAATATGCACTTAAATTTCCTGAAAATATGCTGAGAAAAAAACTGCTTATACCGTTAGTTTTTTTTTCTGAAAAGAAAACTTTTTTATTTCTCAAATAAAATATAAATCATAATTTACAGAGCGTTAAACGGAATGACTGTTTAATAAAAAACTAACTCATGACACACACAGCAGTGTTTAAGTGTTCTGTATGTGTTGTAATTGTAAATATTTTTTTTCTTTTGATTTGATTACATTTAAACGATACGCGATATTTACGAAAAATGGTGTGTTTTCACTGATATACATATCCTGTGTATTATTAAATATTTTGAAATTACTAGTCTATTTGTTTGTTTGTTTGTTTGATTTCGATTCCGACCTCTCTTCGAAACTACTACATGATTTACTATAGTAATAATAATAATTCCAAAGATTAAACTAATAACTGCAAAAAATGAGGGAGAGATAGATATAAACGCCAATAGCGTGACGATAGATAAAAGTCATTTGATGATTAATTTGTGTCTGAATTCTCACGTGAAATGAGACTAAGACTACGCAGACCGTATAAGAGCAGCAGTCAGTACAGCTGAAGTAGTAAACAATTTTTGCGCTCTATCTTTACTAACTATATAACTATAATTGCGTTTTATTTCTTTTGTTTTTTTTCTTCTATCTCTCTTATTTCATTAAGAAATCGATTTCGTTGACTCGACAATAAATAAATAGTCATTTGATTTCTGTTTTATCTTTATCTTTATCAGAATCGAATCGAGTCACAGTAATAATAATAATACCGACGTTAAATAATCATAATCATTAAATTAGATTTTTTTTGTTGCTTCTATCATTAAAATATTTTTTTTTCTATTGAGCTCAGAAATATTTTTTAATTAGCATTTAATCTCTTTCTCTCTCTCTCTCGAACTCACTTCAAAGATATGAGCTCTAATCTATTTAATCTGCATTCCAATGGTGTTAACTGCACAATGCGAGTAATTGAGTGCACGTAATAATAATAATAATAATAATAACTAAATGGTTAATAGCGTCTCTGTCTCTCTCTATCTAACCTTGTTATACTGAACCTAATTTTGGTGAATGAGCAGAACAACAACAATAACAACGAAAAAGTATCTTAGACTGTAAAATAATAAAGTCAAGAATAAAATAATAGACTTGCAATAATATTATAATAATAAATGGAATGGAGAATTAGTGTTACAGTCATTTATTATTTTAGAAAAATGTAAGAAAGGGTTGGTTCCGCAATGAAATAATTTCGGCGTAAAAATAAATTTGTTTTAATTTGCATTTGAATTCAGTTTTTTATTTTGTTTTGTTGTCTGTTATTTTCTGATAAATTGAGTTGAAGTTTTTCTACAAGTACTGTAATCATGAGAGCGAACGAGAGAGACGACTATAAAACAAAACTATTTTCGGAATAACATTATCATATAACACATAAATCATTTGATTAAAAAAATGAGGCAATAATTCCAAACTCTTATACCACCATTAAAAGAGAGTTTTATATTAGGGAATACACCACTCATATAGAACGCAAATCACTTATAGTAGTATATATACAGTACTGTATATATAATAAAACGTTTTTTTTTTCTTCAGACACTCGTCTGTCTGCAGCGGTATTGCATTCAAAGAGGTTTTTTTTTAATTTTAAACTAGAGGTTAATTTTTTTCTTCAAGAGTTTATGCTCGCGCTTCACCTCATTTCATGCACTCTATGTGTATGTGTGAGTGCAGTGCAGTACAGACAGACAAAAGTTCTTTAACCGCACGTTTGATTTCAATGACTTTATGCCCAAAAAGAAAAATAAAATTATATATAATGCGAACTGTAAATGTAAAATTAAAAACGAGGAAATGGTGATTATTGACGCTCTTCAATAGCACAGAGAGTTATTAATTTAATCTTAGACCCATATTCAGAAAATTGTTTCTCATTGAAATAAAGTTTTTTTTTCTATAAAAAAACTATTAAGTATATTCAAATACAGAATATATTAAAAAAATCTATTATTATTATTTCGATTTTTTTTCTTTAAAAAAAGGTTAGGTAAATTTGCACAGCCGTTTCAACTCGATTTGAATAGGTTTTTTTTCTCTCTCTTCCACTAACAATAATAATGATTATAATAAATATTTGCTATTTTAATGACGACAATGAGGAAAAACTTGTGATCAGAGAAAAAAAAACGGGAAAAAATGAAAACGCAAAAAAAAACGTTTTCAAATAATGATTAGTTAAATAAGTGGGTAATTTTAATATTATTCGTATTAATAATTATTTCTTTTCTATTATTATTACTTGGCAATAAATTTTAAACTATCACTTATTACGTGTTTATCAGAGTCAACTTTTATGGCTTTTTAAAAAATTCTAATTTTTTTTAATTTTAAAATAGAGTTCTGTTTATATATATATAGTTGTTTATAAACTTATATATATATATAGTATTTATCATATTCGAAAAGTATTATTAAAAAATAATTTGCGCTCTAATGGCATGATTTTAAGGTCGCACGTAAATATGAGTGCGTTAATGATTTTTCTCGAGAAATCATAAATTTTCGACACGTCTCCGCTATGAAAAATGTTGTTGTTATTCGCGAAAAAATAAAAATAAAATAAAAACACATTTATTCATTTAAATCGCATGAATATTTATTAGCGTTGAAGTTACTATAAAAAGCAATATTTATTTAGAACACAGTTGCAGCGCACACACACACACACACAGCAACAACTTTGATACAGAATATTTGTCTCCTCCGCTAAACAGGGCATTATTATTTTTCTTCTTCTAAAACGCAACAAACAACAACACACAAAACAACAAACAAGTATTTATCATTTAGAAAAACTTTATGAATAATATTCATATTCTCATTCGTTTAGAATTTTGTTATTTAATATTTAAAAAATTATTTACTACTTTAAGGTTCTCCATCTATATTATCCCTACTCTAACTAAACACGCAGTTTTGTTGTTTTGATCGTTGGATCATATATTATATGCGGAGAAAAAAAAACAGAAAAACGGAGCATAAGTTGAAATTGTTTTTAATTTTTATACAGATTTAAATAGCTTTTTTCTTGATTTTTACGAGTTAGTTAGCACTACT
>JAQIVF010000700.1:0-19033 GCA_034698365.1 Steganacarus magnus
TTGTTTAGAAAATTATAACTTCTTTTAAATGCGATTACTTTTAAGCGATCTATACTCGAGAGTACAAAAAAATATTTATTTTTTTTAAACTTTTATAAATATTATGTTTTGATCATGTAATGGTTTATTAACAATATAATTAAAGAAATGAGAAAAAATGCCTTAAGCCAAACTAAACAACGAATAAATTATTTTTTAAAGTAAGATATAATCTTTGAAAAGAAAAAAATTTCAGTTAAGTATATATAAATTTAAGCTAATAAATTATAAATTAATTAATATATAACTAATTTAGTTGAATCTTTGTTTAAAGAAACAAGAAAACAAACAAAACTAGTTTATAGTAACTTAATATATGCGATTTTAATTTGCTTAAAATAAAAATTTCGGGTTTGGCTTAAAAGGAAACTGTCATTTTAGTGTAATTACTGTTCAAAGTTTCTTTACATTTTGATACTTTTTATCGGTTTTAAGTAGAAAAATATTTAATAACCATCTAATTTAAATTATTTATCCTTATAGACTTCGGTTGTTTTTTTTTACTTCGGTTAGCGCTATATAGAAAGTTATTTTAATTATTGAATTAATTTGAATTATTAATGTTTCTACTTGTTTTTAAAGTGAAATTTTTCAAACAAAGTTTTTCAATGTTTATTTAGCACTGTTATTATTTATCTTTAATATTATGTTATGTTACAATGAATTTATAATTACAAATATTAACACAAGCGATTTTTTATACATTTTTATGGTTTTTGAAGTAAATAAAAAAATAAGAAGTATTTTTAATAGATTTTTTGGATTATTTAAATATAAAAAGTAAAATTAAAAACTTGTTAAAAACAAAAAATGTTCTGTTATTTGAAACTAGTTATTTTTTGGTTGCGCGAATAAATTATTAATATGTAAAATATAGTCACTTAAAATTAAGAAAACAACTGATCAGTTTAGAAAGCATTTTAAGATATTTATTTTAATATAAGCTTATATATATATATATATAAAAAAGTCGCATATTTTTCAAGCCATAAAGACATAGCCGAAGGCAAAACAGGTTTTTGGTTTAAGTATAAGTGGAGTATATACTCAAAAGTCTGACTTATTACTAAATGATTAGACTTGACTTTTGAGTATTTAGTAATAAGTCATAGTAAAATAATTTTATAACTTACAAGTCTTATTTTCTTCAATAACCTTAGATAAAGTAATTTAAAATTTTTTAAAATATTAAAAAATAATTAAAAGAATAAAAATTATTGAAAATAATAAAAACAAACAAACAGATTGTTTTGTTTGTTTTAATTAATTGTTACAACATAACTTAAGCGATTAGGATTAAAAAATGTATTACTTTCTCCTTCCACGACAATTGGAAAGTCATTTGGCCAGAAATAATCAATTATTCTGAAGCCATCTATAATATCTCTCTTTTGAGGGTCAAATCTATAGACTTGAAGTCTGATATCTCTCCGAGTGACATAAATGTCAGCATTCATATTTAATTTGTGTGTTTCTTTTAAATAACGGCACATTTTAGCCCACTCTGAGTACGCTTCTGTATAGTGATGTCGAAGATGGATTTTAATTAATGCTTTAAATTGACTGTTATAACACACATGTGATACAAGGCTTGAAAAGTCTAACTTCTTTAAACGAATTGCTTCTGATGTTTCATTAAACTTGTTATTGTAATCCCAAGGATAATGATTCCGAAACAAATCTTTCATACGTTCATTGAATTCCGGAGAGTTTTCTTTAAATGGGATGTTTTTTTAAACTCTGCCCAGAGAATCATATCATTGTTATACACTCTAGTAATAACGCGTTCCAAGTCAAAGCAAAAAACATTTGTCGGCCGAATTAAGTTCATCTGCGAAAAAAATATGTATTTTAAATGTATAGACGTTTAAGCGATTTAATATATAACTAACTTTAACTTAATACTGAATATACAATTATACTAGACTAGTATTAATTCTAAGTTAAGTTAAATATTTAAAACAAACAATAATATGATTTATGAATTGAAAACGCATTACATATTTTAAATTTACAAATTTTATTTAATTATTAAAATCACAAATTTTATAGAATAAACTAAACTAAATAAAATAATGTTTAAGTAATTAATAAAATGAATTTTCTTGTGTTTTGTTTAATACAATTATACAAACAGTGAAATAAGAAAAAAATTAATGTAAATAAACGCGATTAATACTATAAGTTGTTATTTTGCGCTTTTGGTTTAAATAAATAAATACGATTATAATAAAATATCAGAGAAACTTTTACGATATTAAATCTAATAAAATTTTAGAAAAAATTACAGAATAAAACTGAATTAAACTAATTTTTAAATATATTGCGCTTAAAAAAGAAACTTTGTATGAAAAAATTAATGTTTTTTGTTATATATATATCGAATAACTAAGCAGTGAATTATTTTTTGAAATAATAAAATAGAAAATTTTCTTTAAAATTGAAACGCGATTATTGACATTAATTGTTAATAAAATTTAGATAAATAGTATAGTATAGTATTAATCGCTAAATGTGAGTAAATAAAAAAAGATTAATAAAAAACGAAAATGTATTTGAATAGTTATAAAGAAAGATAAAGATAATATTGAAGCGTTTGAGCATTTTTAAAATTGCTTAATTTTTTTTAATGTTGTGGTGTGTTTATAAATTAAGTTTGTTACGCAACACTCTACCAAATTTAAATTTATCGGTTTTATATATGTCGCGCTGAATCAATGTCTCAATCATTTCCATTTCTGGTTTAAATACGTGTCGCACGTCATATTCGCGATTTTCTTCATCGAATTCTCGTTCAAACCAAAGTTTTCTCTCTGCTCTCAATCTACGTTCATGTATTTCAATTTCGGCCACTTTTAAAAATATAACAATAATTAAAGCGATTTTTAAATTTAATTAATTGCAGTTATTTACATCCTATCATGTGCTCTGCGGTCATCCAAGAACCTATAGGGCCGTATTTTTTTTCTAAGTTCTTCCACGCTAAGTAGCATTTGTACGAATATCTCGAGTCGATTTCTATATTGTGAATTCTTCGTACGAGTCCTCTTTGCGGATAATAAGCTTCAAATGGTCCTTGTATTAATCGACCAACAAAAAACAATGTGAGCACTTTTAGGGAAATCATTTTACGATAATCAATATTATTTGGGTCTTGAAAAATTAATCCCATTTCGATGAAGCGAATATTTAATCGCTCTTCGCGCTCGTAATCGTTATCTAGTTCGAGCCATTCGAAAATACGTCTTTTGTCGTGAACAATAAGTAATCCGTCTCCTTATAATCACAAATTAAATCAAGATTTAAAAAAAAATAGCGCTAACATTTAATTAAGTTTAGTTTAAGAACTTATTTCTTACTTATTATTCTTTTCACATCGCATCTTATAAGATCAATTTTCCTTATAAGATCGGTTTTCCTCGTTCCAGCGCTATTAATGGTGTATCCGCATAATTACCATCGAAAAAGATGTTACGAGTTATGTTGGTGTAAACGTGATACTTATACTGTGCGCCACCAATTTTACCCATTTGATGAATAATCACTTCTGAACAATCTTTTTCTCCTTCGCAACAAATACTGAACACAAATCGCTTATCTTTTTCACCGGGAAATAAGTCCTTAAAATTTGGAGTGAAGTTTACCGCTTCGAAGTTAGGCTTTCTCCAGTATGCGTGTGTGCATATTCCTTCAGCTTCGAGTTTAGCCAATCTTTGCTGATGTATTAATTCTTCCTCGTGAGTTCTCTTTTTTTGTATTTCTATTACTTGGAATGTAGTGATGCTTACGCGCTTCTGGACATCCACCCATTAAATGTGTAGACAAAAAACAAAACGAACAATACTGACATTTTTCCCGATTATGCCATTTCTTTGGTTTCACTTTTTTGTCAACCTCTGGCAAATTAAAGCAAATATCGCAGCGATATTTTCCACCAATCGCTTCCTCACTGATATCCCAATAGTTATCAAAAACTCTTGGAATGCCATTTTTCCAGACTGTGATTTTCGCTTTTTCTTTTATCAATTCAAGCACTTTTTCTCTATCATTCTTGTTACGGCTGAAGACTCGCACAAGAACCCATTTGCACGGCACACTGCTCACAATTGTTTGTAGATTTTGCTCGAGTTTTAGCGCTCTGTTTGGATTGTAAACATATTTCATCACACGTTCGACTTCAGTGTGAAATACTAATATTTCGCTACGATCCTCAACTGATAAATCGATAATTTCAGAAGAATCGTTTTCAGTTTCGTCAAATTCAGCTGAAGAATCGAGTTCACGTTCATCGAACTCACATTCTGAAACGCTTTGTTCACTTTCTTCATACTCATATGAAGAATTATTTTCATTCATTTCATCATCACTGCTTTCCTGAGTTTGAATTGCTTTTATTTTTGTCACTTTCTTCACTCTCGTCTCTCTTGTCACCTTTGATTGAATTGTCGAGTCTGACTCTGTATCTTCATAAGTGATTGTTCGCTGTATTGGTGCAATATTTAAGTACTTAGAAGCAACTGTTTTTTTATTAATATCAGACATTTCCTTTTCAGTCTCTTCGTCGCTACTATCAGTGTCACATGTTTTGATGACAACGTTTCTTACAAATTTTTTGCATTGCGTTTGCCTTCGAAACTCGGTATTCTTTTCATTAATGTTGTTTTCAGTATTCATAGTTGAAGTGCTTGGTTGTTGTGTTGCATATGACACTAAATATAAAACAATAAAAAAATAAAATACTTAAATCGATTAAACATTTATTTATTTACTTTTGTCTCGTGTTGGCATAAGAATTTCCATCGTATAATAATCAATTCTTATTTTTTCATTATCCGGTCTCATTTCCGAATCAGGTTTATTATTTTCAGGTAGAATTGAAAACAACACAGATTTGTCTTTTTCTGAATCGCTTAAATGTTCATCTATTGATAAAAATAATTTAATTTTTTTATTAAATAATAATATATTAACTAAATATGCAATTAATACATACCATTTTGATTCAATTTCTCGAAAAGCTCTTTATCCACAATGGTTTGAATACAGTCATCGATAATTTCTTTCACTTATTCGATATTTACTTCCGGAGTGATATTATGAATTAAATTACTTGAATCGCTTTCTTTGTTTAAGTTAAAAATCTCGCTAACTTTAGAATCAATTTTTTCATCACCAAATATAATTAAATCTTTTAGCGTTTTGTCGGAGTCATCGAAATAGATTAAATCTTCCTCCAAAGATACGGCTATATCGCTAGAAGCTGCTTCAACTGTTTTTTCTTCTTCGTTAGGCGAAATGATATCTTGTTGTGACTGGTTTACTGTTATATCACTATTTATAAAAATATCATCGGTCTCTATAAATGGCACAAATGATAAGTCACTTATTGTTATTTGATGCACTAATGAATCGCTTGAATCGCAATGTATTGACACTGAATACGGCGTATTGATTTGAGTTGCCATTTCTTTTTTATTAGCGTATGCATCATAATTAGTGTTAGCGTCAGAACGAAGTAAATCTTTATGAAATACGAGTTCATTACACTCTTTAAGTCGAGTTTCGTAATCATCGTTAAGCTCTTCGATTTTTAATTTGAGATCATCTTTGTGTTTGGACATTACTTGTTTTTCACTGACTAATCGATTAAACTTGTCAATAAGTCGATCGATTAGTTCTTCAGAAATCGGTACACTTGTATGTGAGAGCTCTGTTACATTAATGACTTCAGCAATCTTCGGATAATCATCTGTTGGCGCAACATTTGATCGCACTTCTGAAGCAATTTTGTTATTCGCTGCAGAGTCAGGTTCACTATCACTTTCGTCACTCATTTTTTCGTTTTCTCGGTGTCAATATCGCTATAAACCTTTTTAATTATATTTCATGCTAATTTGACACCGCATTAAGCAAAAAGCGATTTTGTTAACACAATTAGATTTATATACACTAATAACTATTTATTAAACTTAAACTAATACAAACCTAAAATATTTAATTATTAGATTTAATAAAAAACATACTTTTCTGACACTGCGGACGCGATTTCGATATAAAAAATAAGATATTAAGAGCTCGATGTCCTGTAATTACGAAGAAATATAAGTTTTATTAATAAAGATTAAAATAACTAAAAATCGATTTTAAATTTGTATAAAAATAATGTTAAATACAAATTAACACTAGATTAATGACTTAAAGTGTAAAAATTAATGATATATTACCTGATTTCCACAAAATGCGCTTCAAATTCAATATTTATTGCGAAAAACTGCTTTCATCGAAAACCAACTCGTAATCTAATTAAATATAAACACAATTTAATATATATTTATCATTATTTTGCAATATATTTTGAACAAAAATTATTATAACGAAATATTTAACCTCAAAAAATATTTTTCCACAAAAAATCACTTAAATCCTTTTAATTGAAGATAAAATATCTTTTTCGCGCCAAATATTTTAATCTTCTTCTTCTAAGTGACTATTTAATACAATTCTGAACAAATTTAAAATGAATTGATGAAATATCAAATATATTAAAAAAAGAAAACCAAAATCAATCACTTTTCACAAAAACATCGAACAAACAAATTCTACGCACTAATTAGAGCCGCAGTGTGAACTGCTTATGAAATGAGTCACAAAATATGCTTTGTTTTATAATATTAGATGTGTTCACTTCGAAATATGAGCCGCTCAATGTGTTTAAATTACAGTTTTCTCACTTAACATGCGCCCAATATATATTATAGTGACGCAATAAATGAAATATCAATACTACAGTCAAAACTCGAGACATGCGTACAAAACTTTTTAAACTCTTTACAAAAAAGTTAGTTAAATGAATCGATTTATTTCTATTATAAAATTTTGTTAAATTTATTTACATTTAAATATACATTAACAATTTTTTAAGCTTAAAACTAGAGACAATCGCTAAATATTTTTTATCTGTAGTGAGAAATAAAAGTAAAGTAATTATTAACAATTTTTAGAGTTTATATACAATTATAATCAAGTTTAGTTGTTAAGTATTTGTTTTTTGAAATTGACACAGCGCTGAAAAAAATATAAATTTTATTAAACTTGTTTCATATTTGTCAAAATATTAAAGATTTTGTTATAAAAAAATCGATTTCTTATTTTATTTCAAAATTAACTTTTAAACACTTAACTAATGAGATAATATACTATTTGATTATATAGATAAGTTAAGAGTTTGCTAATTTTTAGTTTTAAAATTAATTATACGAATATAATAAAATTATTTGAACATAAAGTGATTAATATTTACATTTTAAACTTTACAATTAAAAAAACACAAACTATTTTCAAAATATTAATTATAAAACTAACCTATGAATAAAACTAATATGTAATGAATTAATGTGAATGTTATTTAGTGGATTTTACAATAATCCATTAAATATAATATTTTATCGAATTAAATAATAATGATATTGCCTTAAAATTAACCGATTCAGCACTGATTTATTTTGTATTGGAAATAGTTTTAGTTATAGATGTTGGCTTTAGTTTCCGGATTGCGTTCTCAACTTCCGACAAGTTTCTTATTTTAGGAATTGATTCCTTCGACTGTTCGACTGTTGG
This sequence comes from Steganacarus magnus, assembly GCA_034698365.1. NCBI lineage: Eukaryota > Metazoa > Arthropoda > Arachnida > Sarcoptiformes > Steganacaridae > Steganacarus > Steganacarus magnus. Next base: position 7,657 of record JAQIVF010000700.1, read on the forward strand.
AGTTGACGCGATTTTCAATTCACTTTGACATTTTTTAATAACTTCTTTGCGTTCAAATTTCTTTGAATCTCTTTCGTTTGCATAACCTCCTCGTATTATATGTCGAGTATTTGTAGTGATATTGAAATCATTAGTTAGCGACTCATCATACAGTGCTAAATTTAATAATCATAATCAAAAAAGTTAGTTAATTTATTGTAAAATAATTACTTCTTTCTTACATAATACACTCGCATTCATATCAGATTTTTTAATGCGTCCCTTTTGAATAACTCCTCTTTCAGAAAAAACAGATGCTTGTGATAAATCGCGTTCCCAAATAGTTTGATCCATTGATGCCATTCTTTTATAGTGTTTAGTAATTGACTTTTCGGGAATTACTTTTTGAATTACAGTGACAGAATCACTTGACTTTCCACTATTTTCTTTTTCATCTCTTATTGATATTATTGCTTCTTTGATACCCACTGAATCATTTTCTTTATCTGAATCACACGAGCTTTTATCGCTTATAATGGTAAGTTCACTTAAGTCTTTGGTTGTTCCAGAAGCGATGATCGACTCAGAGCTTAAATCTATTTTTTAAAAAAATAATAATATAACAAATAGAAAATAACACAACATAAATCTTATAATATTTTTTACTTTTTGGCAATGACTGACTCGATTTAATATTGATTGTATCCTTAATTGTATCGCATCTTTCAAAAGAATCATCATTTGCGCTCTCGTTGTTTTCTTTGACAATCGACGAGTCTTTTATTTCGTCATTAATAACGAATTCGTTTAAGTCCTCTCTGACACCTGAAGTAACTGAATCGCTTCTTGGATTAGTTATTAAAGCTAAAACAAAAATGATATTTTAGTAGTTAATTAAAAATTAGTATATTTAATTTCATCACATTTCGGTGACGTTTTATTAAGTGAGTCGCATCTGTCAACGGTTGAGATCTCAGCAATTTTTTGTTTTGGCCACGTTATTACATTTTTTACTTCTTTTGCTCGCTCATATACTTGATCATTGATGATCACAAACGGTTCAACAATATTAGTTCCTAATGCATAGTGAATTGTTATTCTTGGGTCATTGGTTTCCGTCGACAATGATTTCATTTCTGATGATTCAGTTTGAGTTGACAGAGATAACACTTTTGGTTTCAGCGCTTGGCGTTCGACTTCAACTTCATTAAGTGCTTTAAGTTCTAATTCGCGCATTTCAATATGATAATCAAAAACTTCTAGAGTTTCATTTCGATCACGCAGTTGTTCATGAAGTTCTTTATTTCTAATCAATAGCGAGTCCCGTTTAGCAGTCAACTCTTTAATTTCACTTTCAAGTGATTCTTTCTTTCCATAAAGTTCTTCTTCATTTAGTTTGAAATCATCATTGTCAGTATTTTGAGACCAATTTACAAGATTAAATTCCTGCGAAGATGAAGGCATAGTAAACACATGTTGATCACGATAATCTTTCAGCTCTGAATCCATAACTTCTTTTGCAATTTTAATTTCTACGTCAATGTTGCACTGAATCGCTTTATCCTCTTGACATCGATTTATCACGTAAGTGTTTGGTGGCACAAAACGAACAAAATTTAAGCGATGGATCTCCGGAGGTATAACCCTATACGCGCTGCAAGAGTCATCAGAGAATTGGTATAATCGGGCTTCCATTGAAAACCTTCTTTTAATCAAATAAAAAATAAACACATTCTAACACTTAAAACACACTTAATAAGCAATTAAAATAAATGTATATTTATTATTTTATATACAGATATAAGAAAAGAACTAAAATAATCACTTGAAAACAAAAAAGCGAGAAATGAAACAAAAAATCAACAAAATACTAAGAAAATGTAAATTTTAAATGATTGATAACAAAACAAAAACATATTTACCTTAATCTCTTAAAATTGTTCACATCAATTAATTGAATGATTTTTATCGCAAAAAATTATAACCAAATCTCGCTTTAAATAAAGATAAAGACATTTTAAAGTTAATAAAGTGTTAAATTGCGACAAATTTTGAGAAAAAATTACTTACCAAAATAGTTGTCTTTTTCCAAAATAGAATTAACGAAAAAAAATAGTTCGATCCAACAAAAAGCTTTTTCAATTAAATTTCGCGCTAAAACAGGTTTATTTTTTATTTATTTACAACAATTAGACACAATTTATTAATAATTTACGAAATTGTGGCATATTTTATTCGACAATTAAACGAAAACAATTATAAATCGTTTGCTCAATAAAAGTCGAGCGTCTCTACGCATTAGTTAACGCCGCAGTGTTAAACACTGAGTCACAGATTTGTACACAGTAAATATTATAATAGACGACTTTATGTTATTTATGCGCGTTATTATTTAAAATAACAGTATAAGTTAGTTATAGACATGCGCACAAAGAATAAATAAATTACAATAAACTTTTAGCGATATTATATTTTTTAAAATCTAATTAATAAATAAGTTATTAATTTATTAATTAATTCACAAATAATTATTATTTTTAAATACATAATTACAAAAATAGATTACATAGATTAAATTATTTATTAATTTACAAAAAACAAATAAAAAAGAGTTAGTAAAACAATCAATTATAGCGAAAACAATTTATTTATTTGTAAACTTAACTTAAATTATCGAAAAAGTTATTTATATTTGTTTCTAATCATTGATAAAACTAATAATAAAAGCGATTTTTATTTACAAGTATCAGTAATTGTTATAAAAAAATTATTAACATTTGATTTATTGTTAAAAACGAATATTTACAATATTAATGTTTCGTGAATAAATGAATAAACTAATTAAACATTAAATGATATTATGAGCGAAGTGATAATTTTTTATAAAAATGTTTTACAAATTAGAAAAGTGATTAATGATGATTGATTATAATAAAAACTCAATTTTACAAATCTTATAAACTAGTTATTTTTCAAATAAAAAACAATCAATCAATAAATAGTAAACTAATTTTTGTGACTAAATAATTGACTAAATGCTTCTTCAAAACATCGTTGACAATCATTGAATTTAAGCGATTTTCTTAATTTTAAGACACTTTCGAGTTTGCAATTGCTGTGTCTTTTCGCGTACTTTTCAATTAAATCTATTTCTGGTTTAATTAGAAATCTTTTTGTATTGTTAAGATTCCTGTCATCGAAGACTCTCTCAAACTTTCCATTTTTGATCTCGTATTTCTTTCTTGCCGCCAATTCCATCGCTCCCCCTAAGTATGTAAATAAAAATTTTATTATCGCTATTAAGATGAATTAAAATCGCTTACAAGCTCTGACATAATCAATATTTATTTGATTTCGTAATTCTAGTCCACGTTTTCTCAGGTTATTGATCGCAATAAAGTTTTTCAATACTGAACGTGATTCGACATCAATATTGAAATGTCTCGGTCTTAATGGCTCACCAGTTTTCAATGATATTGGACGCGGAAAGTTATCAGAAATTAATTGATTAATCTCTCTGCCCTGAATTAAAAGAGTCAGCAATTCGCAAGATATTGCTGACTCCAAATTAAAGCGATTATTATCTTGGAATGTTAGGGCCAAATCAACATAACAAATGTTGTTTTCACGTAAAATATCATCGTTGAGACCGCAAAAGTCAAAGATTCCAGCTTTGTTGTGGACCACTACTAATCGATTTCCTGTTGGTTTTTTTAAAAGTTTTTATTAAATAAGTGCTGAATATTAATTGTTTTTATTTTACTTAACTTACTTAATTTCTCAATGACTTCGCTTCGCATCGTCTCGATATCTATTCCTCTTTCCATTTCTATTATTGAAGACTGCGATGATTGCGTATTAAAAATGTTTATAACATCTCTAACAAATGCGTGGTAAATCATCTGTATTTTGACTTTTCTTCTCCCTTTACCATGAATTATAATTTCAGTTCCGCGCTTTCCATTGATGCCATCACCTGTCGCATAAGCCATACTGAACACTAATCGCTGAACAGGTCGACCTTTCTTGTCGTAATCGTTTTGGAGAGAAGCGCTGTAATTTAGTTCAGGCCCTCCATTATAATAGAGATGTCTCCAGTAAGCCATACTCGGAATATTGTTTTGCCACACAAACTTTAACCACTTTACATGTTTAACTGCAGTGCTTGCTGGTGGTCTCTTCCAAACAATTCTTTTAAGATAAGCGATACGACAGTCACACTTATTGTGGTCATGACTATGGCAAAACCAGCAAGTGGTACAGTCTTCGACAAAATGCCAGTACAAAGATTCTAATTGGCCATTTCTTTCGTTGGCATTGAAGCACTTTGAACAATGGTATTTCCACTGATCAGCCATACCTATATCGCGACTACTGTTCGCTCCATAAGCGGCAGTTCGAATGAGTTGAATCACATAATCTCTACCCTCTTTAGAAGCGCCAACTATAGTGATAAGCACCCAAAGACTAGAGACGTTACTTGAAATCACTTCAGTAATTTTGTTTTTCCTTAATAAGAAGCGCTGACTGAATAGAAACTGAAAAACTGCAGGAACACAGTCATACCAAACTGTAATTTCGCTTCGATAACGAACCGATGTCTGAATTGTGCCATTATTATCGCGAACAGCAGTATTGTGCGTCTCAGTCAATGCAGAAGCGATTCGTCTTCTATATTCAATTGTTTTATCGACTCTTCGCTGAGTGAACACACGACTATCGATTTGATTAAAGTATTTATCGATTTTATCTTGATTGGTGTTTCGAGTGTTGCCAAAAATACTTATTCTTTGATCGCCAACTAGTCTTTGAATGTTTTCAGACCCCATACCAGAGTCTGCCATCTTTATCATACAAAAAAATAAATAAAAAATAAATAAAAACAAAACAAAAACTACTGCAGAACTTCATGGTCATATGCAGTGAATCGTGTCGCACGTTATCGTGCATAAATAATCGCTTATTATCACGTAAACGGCTTGACCAAAGATTGATTTACATACACTTAATATCACAAACGTTATTTAATAAATAAAAACTAAATAATTATGAGATGAGGTGATGATTTAAATGAGATGACGATTCTATGTACAGATGAAGCGATTAAATAAAACTCTTTGTTTCTCTCTCATCTTTTCGTGTTCTCCTATTGAAAAATAATATTAATTACCTAAAACAGCAAGAATTATGAGCTAATTTACCTTTAATTAAGCGATTATTAACTTAAATGCGCAAACAATTGTGTAGTCTCAACGCATTGACACTCCTTTTGTTTAAATTGCGTGTTTCGGTCTAAAATTAGTTAGCCTCAATTCATTTCTTTTATGTTTGTTCGGCTAAATCAAAATTAACTTTAAGTGATTATTTATTTTTAATAATAATATTTATTATTGACATTACTTACTAAAAATTCATTTATCTTTTCTTGAATTGACGGCCAAATCCTGAAACATTATTTTATTTAAGATATGATCAAATTAGCGCTAATTTTGTAATAATACTAACCTTTTCGACTTTATTTTCGCTATTTTTCGCTTATTTTTTGAAAATTTTAGTCGATTTAAGCAAATAACTAAAATTTTGTTGCCATAAATGCGTTGTTTAAACGTTGCGCTCACAAACGTACACAAAAAACTAATACGCAATACTTTACGCTTTGTTGTGAAATACTGTATCACACAATATTGCATAATCATTTTTTTAAAAATCGCTTCTCGTCTTTTCACGCTGAACAAAATTTAGCCGTAATTTGATGCTGTGACTCTTCACAGTTCGCTCCAATGTAAACTAATATCAGATGACACTGGAACGACAAAAAAGTACGTCACAAAATTTTTTAGTGTGTTGGAAACACTTATCCAGAAATAGTAATGATGTTTTTAATAAAACATAAGACACTAAATTTTTTTAAAAAAATCATGAAAATACATATTTCTTAATTAATTCAAAACTTAGTAAAACTTGTTACTAAGTAAGCATTTAACCCGTAATTAGATAACTACTTTATCATCACTGCCTTAACCTTGTTTGCATTACTCTAACGGTAAGGACTAATTGATACATTAATGCGATAACATTTATACAGTTATTTGGGCTGAATCAGCATTTCCTCCCTCAGAATTTTATCATATTTGTTGTGTTCCCATCTTTATTTTAAATGCTATTTTACCAAATTTGTATATTGCATAATCACTATATATGTTCACATTGGAATTTTAACTTACGAATACCACGCATAGCAAACATTTTGAGTAAATAATTATAATAAATATTTAAAACTTAATAAGATATAAAAGTAATTTTGCGACAGTTATTTGGTAAATAAATGAGTAAATATAAACATTTACTAATAAAAAAATACTGTGTGTGTTAAAACACTATCGCGATTTCCGGCAAAATTATATAAGAGTTACTTAACTATTAGGGAAGTTTTACTGCAAAACTGCGATAATAGACTAACTTACTAATCTATTCTGAAAAACAGCAAAATGCAGACAACGGCAAACGTTTTTTATGATGAGAAAGGAATTCGCATCCCTTTTTGATAAATAGCGCTGAGGCTTGCGAATGCATTGCACGCATTGGTTGCTAATTATTATTGTGTATTGCAGTTTTAATGTTGCGTTTTTTTCAATGGTTAATTCAATTCAATTTTGACGCTAACAAAACACTCTTTTGGTGAGAGTTTTAAGGCATCAAAAATGAATAATGTTTTCAAGTTATTTATTTATTAAGTAATATACAGTATAATTGGGTTTCGACGCATAATTATTTGTTTATATTTGGGATCATATGTTTTTTATGCCGTGATTTAGTATAATATTTTGTTTGTCATTTTATTTACAAACTCATGTAAGTTTTTTTTAATAAATTTTTAGATTTATAATGATTATTTCGTTTTTTAAGTCAATATATTAATTATGATTAAAGTGTGATTATTATAATTAAATGATTATTGAATTATGATCACGTGATCGACACAAATTGTGATATCAGTTTGAATCCCGAAATAAAAATATTTGAGCATAACATTTATATAACAGACATAAACAATTTTATTATATTTATAAAAGTCTAATTTTGCTTATCATATGTAGTGCAGGTCCTGGAGTGATATATGTTGAGTCGTTTAATCGCATTTATTGCTGCATTCGCTGTGAATGGAGGAGACGTCAAAAAAATGTTCACATCATATCAATTTTTATTTTAATATACAACTATTCGTATTATATATTTTTAATTGAAATCATCGACAGAAAAAAATTACCGAGATTTAAGTTCATAATAACGTGTGTTCAACTGAAGTCTAATTCGCCATTAAAGTGCCTTATATTTTTATAACTAATTAAAAAAAATATTTAAATAATTTAAAAAAAGTGGTGCATCACAGGATTATGATCAATGATGGAAGACTATGATTATGTTCGCAATTTAACGCTCTTATTCTTCTTGGACCGATTGGTGGATAAGGGACAGCCGCGCACTCTTCACGACTTGTCGTGTCAGTTCGGCACTAAAGGATTTACCAAAGAAATGAGACAAATAGCGGGCGGAAGTCAGTCGGGACTTAAAAAGTTTTTATCGCAATATCCTTCGCTTTTCACTATAGAGGACGATCAGGTACGGATGCAACTCATTTTATTTTATAAAAATATTATAAATTTTAAATTGAATCACATTAAAGGTATTTATAACGCCACTAACGAATGAAACGGATGATCCGAATGGAATGGGAAAAAAGGATTACACTCACGAAGCGGTTAAGTTTTTTGAGCAAAAACTGGAGCAGTATGGTTGCGCTGAAGTGCCGCTCAAGAGTTTGCTCGGCCATCGATCGCAAGCGCCGCCACAAATACGACACGTTTCTGGACAGCATTCGAAAGAGTTTAAGGAGTTTTTGTGCCGACATTCGGATATTTTCTCGGTTCAAGACGACCACGTGGTGCTTCAAAGTGTGCTGCAAAAGCTCGAGAAGGACGGAAAACCGAAGGGATCGCTGACTCGACTGCCCGAAGAAGTGCCCTTTGATCCATACTTAACGCAACGGTTCACTAGTATACTCGAGTTCGAGATCAATCGGCTTACTCCGCAATACTCGAGTCAGATTACCGTAGAAATTTTATTTAATCACCTGAAAAATAACTGCAAACTCGAATTGTGGTCGAATATCGTGAAAAACAGCAATGACTTGATCACATTTCTGAAAATGAATTCGAAAATATTTCACGTGCAGTCAAACTTTGTAAGTCTAACCGCCGAGAGAGTCAATCAAAATGAGCAGTCAGAGCACCAGTCATCATCAATAACGCAATCAATAGTGTCATCGTCGCAATCTTCGAGTGCCTCAACAACGCCAGTGTCTTCGCCATCGAGAGTTAACTCTGCCAGTTCTGTTAATCAACGAATACGGTCGCAGATTATGAAAATAGTGACCGATAATTCGCAGCTGAAGTATAAGAATATGACAAACAATTCGCAGACCATTACAAATTTATTGTCGCCAAATATCAACGCGAATAATAACGAGACTTCTATTATGCAAAACACACGCATGATAACCAAATCGAAAGAATGCGACGAAATCGTGAACGACATCATACTGAACAACAGTGTGATAGCGTTTGACTGCGAAGGCATCAGTTTAGGCGCGAACGGACAAATCACTTTAGTACAAATCGCGGTTCAGCCCAGTAATGAATTCTCTGTATCCAATATTAAGATTTATATTTTCGATGTGCTTCTAAATCCCGAAATGTTGCGCAATGGTTTGAAACAGCTTTTTGAGTCGGAAAGTGTGGTGAAAGTGATACACGATGTTCGCAACGATAGCAGCGCTCTATACTTCCAGTACGGAATCAAACTTAACAATATTTTTGATACACAAGTCGCACATTCTGTAATACAACAGCAAAACACTGGAAGGCCAGCATATAAGGCGAAGCATGTGGCACTGAATGTGTTGTGCGAGCTGTATGGCGGACCTAAAGTCGATTCAAAAAAGGATCAAATGAAAAAAATCTATCGCAAGGATCAAAAGTATTGGAGTCATCGGCCGCTGACGCCTGATATGATATATTACGCCGCGTATGACGTGTATCCGCTCGTCACCGAAATTTACGCGAATATGACGAAAGCGATTCGTAGCGAATATTTGCCATTACTGAAGCAACTTAATTTCGAAGCGGTTTTCGCCAAAATAAATGCCGATCAAGTGAAACAAGTGAAGAAGCAGAGAAAAATCGACATGGAAGTGACTGATTTGAAATTGAAATTATTTAATAGCGAAGCCAAACAAATAGTGCTCAGTAATCGTGAGATCAGGTTATTGAGGTAATGATGTGCACTCATCAGTAAATTATTAACACTTAAACATATTTACCGGTATTTTTTATATTAGGTATATTGATCTCACCGATGAAATTCGCGGTAAAATAGAAGGTTCGCAGAAAGTGGCCAAAAAGTTGGAAAGAATTGATAAGAAAATGCTCACCGAATCGGAATGTATTACGCAATACTCGAATATTGCGAATTCGGAAAATAATAATCTCAGTTCGAGCGATGAGTTCGATCGTAACTCCGATAACGACGAAGACTCGTGCGATTCGATAAAAAGTCCAGAAATAGTAATTAATTTTAATGACAATCCCGGTATGTTTAGTCCGTCAGACTCGCTGGCGTCGAGTCGAAGCTTTTGTAACTGTTTGTGTCATATTAACAATGGAATGACATCGCATGACATGGCAAGCAAACCACTAATACTAGATAAGCATCAAAGCAAGCAATTTAGTGACGCTTTCGCTCAAACGCTATCCACAGGCGATATTGTTATAACGAAAGTTTATTTTAACGACAATCAGCAATAAAATTTATTATTATTATTATCTAGACTTTAATTATTTATATATTTTTTTAAAGAAGCATTTAATTATTAAGTTAACAGAATCAAAACAATTCTTTTTTCTCCCAATTAATTGTATTTTAACGTTATTTAGTTATTATTTGTTATTATTTATTATTATAATTTAATCTGTAATATAATTTTTAATTTCAAGTGTAAAATGTTTAATTCAACAAAAAAAATTTAATCCGGAATTTTAATGCTAATTTCATTAATGATTAATAAAAGTACAAAAGTTAGATATGCTTTTGCTTTACTAACGTATAACTTATTAGTTTAACTTTTATTTTATATTCTTTTTTGGATTGATTTCTTAAATTTTATTTTAAATGAATTATTTTCATTGATATTCAATGCTTTATTGGCATTTTATCCAATAGATGTGGAGATTCAGTAAACAAAGCATGCAATTTCTAGGTTTATATTAATTTTGTATTTATATTATATAATTTATGTAATGATAATTCAATTATATTATGTATACGTGTTATGTTTACTGGAAATTACTTGTTGAATAAAATTAATAAAGAATAAGTGCAGATAAGTGCAGATAAGTGCAGATAAGTGTGAATCAATTATCTAATTGCACTTTATTTTGTATCACCAAATACAGAGTTTGTGAAACGTTAATAATTTATGATAAGCTACAAGTAAATTAATAGTATTATTGTTTTATTGCTATTTCATAGGTTATGAATCGCAATTCAAACTCGTAAGCACACAAGTGTTGACCTGATACTGATACTGAATCAGTTGTTTTTAACAAAATATCTGGAAATAAAAATTTAAAGAATAAACGATATTAAATGCTGAATTTACATTTAATTTCATAAATTCCATGAAAGTTTTGGAATTATATTTATAACTTAGAAAAGCTATAGAAACCAAAGTTGTAAACGATTAGAAATGCTACATTTGCTTTAAATTTTTAAACTTTTAAGGTTAGAACTAAAATATTGAAAATTTTTGATAAGTACATAAGTTATTAATAAAAGTTTTACTTATTGTGCAATGCGACAACAATTATCATATATATTTAAAGTTTTCGAATGTAATGAAAAACTTCAAGGATATTTTGAAACGATAAAGCGTTGAAATTGGAGGACACAAGTTATTTGCAAAAACATTTGATAAAATTATTGTTTTGTAAACTAGCAGTCATTTAAGTTTTGCATTATTGATTTATATCATTAAAACTTTAAAGTTTTAAATATCGCAATAAAGCTGTTCGCAAATACAAACTTTTACGCTGCAAATATTTATTAATTATTTTATTTATTAATGAATTAAGTATATAAAATAAACTAACTATAAAATAAATTCTAAAATTTTTAAGAAAAGATATACTGACATTAAAAAAATGGAAAATATCGATGAAAAAGTTAGTGATTTTTGGAAGAATGGCTACACTGTTATTGAAAATTTTTTAACCGAAACAGAAGTGAATGACATTAAGAATGAGATCGATATAATCATTAACAAAACCGATTATAGCGATAA
>JAQIVF010000701.1:0-19025 GCA_034698365.1 Steganacarus magnus
ATCAATGGCTCTGTACTTGATGATGATCCCTGCGCTTCACTCGATAGATAAATAGTGTTTGGTTGCGGTGGTGGAAATGATAGTTGTGGTTGAGTTGGTATTGGTTGCGGTGGTGTTTCGATTGATTGTGGTGGAGGTTCTACTTATTGCGGTGGAGTTGGTATGATTGTGGTGGAGATGGCATTAATTCTGGAAATGGGTTCAAATAATTGTTGATTGGGAGAGCCTAATGGTTGTGGAAATTCATCGTCTGTAAATTCTAATTCGTAATCTGTTAGTCGACCATCGCTTTCAAATACGTCTGTTTTTGGTCTGCCATCGCGTCAGTTTCATTTTCAGATTCACTTATCTGTTCGTTGTTCATCTAATATAAATGTTAAAGCGAAAACTCGTGTGAATTTCAACTTATTTCGATGAGAAAAGTCTAAATCTTATGTAGTTTCTAATTTCTACAAATTAATGCTAATATATACTAATACATTGAAGTACAAACTAAAGCTATCTTTTCTGATGATGATGACCTGAATTTACGCGACCGGCGAATATACGACTCCGTAGACTTATTGGTCTTGCTACAGAATCAGCGCACAGTCTAAATTCGTTAATAACCGGGTGATTTACTGGAGTAATCTCCAACCGATTAGGCACCTGTGTGGCTTTCGAAAAAAGTTTAAAAATTAATACATTTCTTTCTTTATTCAGAACAGCTTGTTTGGTATAGTTTTGGTATTGCTTTTTGAGTCAAATTTAGTTGAAACAGCTCCATCGAACAGTGAACAACAAGAGTTGCAAAGCGTAAATAGAAAGATAATTCTGCGAAAAAAACGAAGAAAATTTGACGAAAAAATGTTGTCAAGAAATCGAGCATCACAAAGGCTGCAGAAATGTCAAAATTGTAGGCATACACACAAGTCAAGAAAAAGATTGAACGTCGTCGTAAACAACGTTGGGAATCAGAGTTTTTTCAGCAGAGATTAGTTTCAGAAAAATGCAATTTATTAAGACTGTTATAACTATTCTATTAATATATAACTTTTATAATGTTAAAATTCTATGCTTTACCATATAATATAAATATTTTTATCAATCAAATATATATTGTATTATTAAATAGTAGATTAGTCGTCAAAACTAGATTTTAATCTCCATTATGAATGTTCCGGACATGATTTTATTTCTAGTCAATTAATACTCAAGTTTTAGTTTTATATAGCAGTCAACGATTTCAGTTTTAACAATGTTATAGTAGTATAAAAATATTAGATTATTAAACTAAAACATTCTAGTGTTATGCGATAGATAAATCTCGAATATATAAAGATTTGATAATTAGATAAATTATAAGTTAGATTAAATAACGATCCCTTTAGATTAATATTCAGTTCTAGATTATATTTAAATCTTTGCCTTCAATATAGTTGTGTTTCGTTGATTTATTTCGTAATACCGACTTAATAACGTCTTCAAGATTTTTTATCAATTAAATTGTCTTTAATTTCTGTAATTAGAGATAATAACTCAATAAGACTCGTATTTTTAGCATGGTTTTTTAGATGCGTTAATGAAAGTTTCGTTCTTAAATATTTTTCGTGAGTATTTTTTCGTGAATATTTTTTCATGAATATTTTTTTCATACAATGCAAAAGAAAACAATTACTTAATAGTAAATAATGCAATATTTCTTCGTACATATTATCGTCATATCTATATAACTGTCTATTTATCTATATATGATATCTATATATAGTATAACTGTCTCAATTATAATCATACATTATTCAACACATTTTAATATTAAAATTAAATACAACAAAACACATTTTATTGAGGTTGACTATATTTTAAAATTTAATTTGGTTTTGTTACTAAAACGAAAAAAAAAACAGTAACCAATGTGTTTTAAGGCAGTGCTTAAGGTGATAGTCACTAATTCGTTGACGAATAATATAACAATAAGTGTTCAACTCTTAAGATGACAAAACCGTCAGTAACATCAGCGACTGCTCACACATTCTTTTAATCAACTGGTGATGTAAATTATGATAATTGTCAGTTGATAAGAGTCAGTAGTTATCATGCATAGTTTCAAAGTTGGCAATAATTATTTGTGTAATAATGACAAAGATAATAGGAATGATACGACATTTTATTAAAATGTAATAACTATTATCGATAAGACACAAAAACCTGAAACTTCACGAAATTGCGGAAATGTATTCGTGCTATAAATGATCGAAATGGTTTGTGATAACTCAACAGTTAAAAGCACATCAAAAATTTCATTATTTAGCGTAGAATGCGTAAATAATAGTATTGAGGGCGTATTTACAAACAAATGACCTCACTATAGAGGAGCGCATTTCAAGGAGGAAAGTAATTTAGATTTACGATTCAAATGTTTTATTTGTGGCATCATATGCCACAATAAGACTCATTATACTGCGCATTAAAAAATACACAGCGGATAGAAGCCATTCATATGAGAATGGTGTGGCAAGTGTTACCACCGACTCAACAATTCAGTGTTCGCGCAATTCAACAAATACAAAATAGTGTACACAGATTTGCAACATTTAGCTGCACGTTATGCAAACAATTTAGTTATGCGTGCATTAGTTTAAAATATTTATTGATTCATATCAATCATCATAAGGGAGAAAAATGACACGTGTAATGATTGTGGTAAACAGTTTTACTCGTATTCCAATATGAGCACTCTATGAATGTGTCGTACAATTCTGGTTTATATTTTAATCAACAGTTGTGATCATTTTACTGTTTCATAAAAATTTAATATTTTTTTAAAAGGTTTTATTTTCAGCTTATATGTGTGTTTTACAAAGCAATTTAATTTGTTTAACATTTTAATGAATAAATTTATACTTGATTTAAAATTGTTTGAAAATACAAATTCTTTGATGAGACAAATAAATTATAATTTTTTTCTTGTTTATTAGATTGTATATCAAAAGTAAAACTTGGCTTTGTGTTGCTTTTATAATATTTTATTTTAAACATGGAGATCTGAAAATCTGTTTAAATTAGTTTATTAAAATTTGATTAAATAGAACTTTGTTGGTCAACTAAAGTTAAGGTTTATTCGTCATTCGAATTTAACATGTTTGTACTCTTTAAAATTAGTTTAATACTGCTTCGAACTTAATAAATTCTTTATTGTTATATCTGTAGCGAATTTTATCAATTTTACATTACATATAACTCCAATTGCATTTTTAATTATAGCTTCAAATTGAAAAGACTCATCAACTGTTATGAAGTTATTTATTTAGTTTTAGCCAGAATTTTAAAGACTTTTTTCAAAAACATTTAATCTTTCTTTCTTATATGGTGATGACCATTTTTTAAAGAAATCTAAATTGAATAAAAAAATAAAATCTTGTATTAAATATAATCTCATTAAAGTATCTCTAAATAAAGTATTAAATCTATCTCTTAAAATGAATATTGCTTTAATAAAAGATTACAAAGTGCCTTATATATTAATTTATTTTGCTTGAATAAGGCTACAATGCCATTAATTATCAATTTTTACTCACATTAAATAGAGATAAGTTTAATTTCTTATTCTTGCTGACAATCTATCTCCGTTTAATGTGAGTAAAAATTGATATTTTGCTGGAAATTTGGACTAGTGGTTGACAAATAGGTTATATTTCTAATTCTTGTTAACAATCTATATGTCAACCAATAGACCGCAATTGCAGCAAAATACAATTTCTATAATTATATCAGCTGTTTAAAAAAATTTATTTTAATAATTTCTAAAATAAAATACAAAAAAAATTTAAATAAAATTTAAGCGTTTATTAATTTAACAGTTTACGCTGGTTATATTTGTTTAACGTCTATGAAGTTAAGCATAATTTAATGAACGATTTAAGCAAAATAATTAGTAGCTAAATAACTTTTTTAGTTAAGTTTTTTAAGATTTATGGAATTTACTTTTGAAATTTTTTTGCATAAAATTGAAAATATTTTTCTAGAAATTTTTATAGTAAGTTAGTCTCAAATATTGAGATTGTATGCAGATTGTTAAGCCTAATATAATGAACGATTTAAGCAAAATAATTAGTAGCTAAATGACTATTAGTTAAAATTTTAAATATAATTGGATTATAGGTATTCCCCAAAGTCACTGCTGTATAATATTCCATCAAATTTTCTTCCATCGATTCCAATGACCCCTGGAACTATTAATATATTTTATGACGAATTTCAAAATAGTTTGTTTGATAATTTGCTTTCCCCGAGTTTAAATAATATTTATTTAAACTCGCCTAACAATGAAACAAATTCGATTGTCTTGAATTATTATGAATTACCTAAAACACAGGATTTGCCTCAAACACCAATTTCGCTTCCAACTTTTGAAATTCCAGTTGAGAATTCAGGAAATTATGAAATACTTTTTTACCTCAATTCACTAAAAGTTTCGGAAAACTTGAATTCGTTTGAAAATGATTCTTTGGCTGGAATACCAAAAACTCCAGATTTTCCTATCACGTTTGAATCACAAATTGATTCACCAAGATCAAAAAGTAGTAGATGGTTTCAGAGTTGCGAGAAACAATGACAAACTCAAAGAATGGGGAAATATAAATAAAACCTACAATTTAAGAAAACGCAACGAATTGGAAAATTCTAAGTTTCAAAAATTAGATTTTTCAAGTTAAGAAGTTTATTTGTTTTCTTATTTAAAAATTAGTTACCATAACAATTTTTAAAATTTTTATTTAGAAATAATTCAGGTTATAAATATATGATGAAATTTTCAAGAAGCCTCAAAAAGAATCTCGCAAATAATAACAGTAACTTTTATGTTTTCAACGAAATTGTTGAAAATATAAATAAGAAAAAAAGAGTATTTCATAAGAAGTCAGGTTTTTGTAAAGCCAGTACTATGGGGAGTCAAATTAATCGAAAACTTAATTCGAAATCTTCAATTGATAGCTGCATTTGGTTTTATATTCTTAATGATTTTAAGAACCATTCAAATGAAATTCATTTAAATAGAGATTCATTCAGAGATAGCAAAAATATCTTCGATAATTTCAACAGTTAAAAATTTGATTAAAGGCTTTAAAATCAAATTACAACGATAGTACCATTTTTTCAAATACAAAAATTTATTTTGGCGAACAAAATCAAAATCAAAAAATAAGTGCGGGCCTGTGTTTTAAATTCATCGAAGAATATTTGGATGGAAAAGTAGATTGATACAAATCTGCAGAAACAAACTCTTTTGGAGAAATTTTGTATAAATAAATCAATATACATTTTTATTTTGATTAACTTTTTTTATTGTTTAAAAATTCAAAGGTTTATTTTTGTTTTTGGTTGAGGTTGAGTTTATTTAAATATTTCAATTGTATAACATTTTTTTATTTTGTTAAATTTATTTTATTATTTTAAAGTTTTAGAGGTTTTATTTTTATTATTTGGTTAAGGTTTATATAAGTAATTGATATTTATTCACAAAAAAATTGTAAAAACTTCATAAAAAATATTATTTAAAAAAATTTAAAAATTTTAACTTCAAAATAATTATTTTTAACTGTTTGATATTTGATTGTCTCATTTAAAACCCTTACCGAAATCACTTTGAAGTGTTCAATGATGTTTTTAATAGTGTGATTATAGATCAAAACTTTATGCACACACTTTAATTAATTAAACACTATCCTAAACAATTGTTTAAACTTTATTTACCTAACACTATCCTATCATATCTTTTTAAGCATTTAATTGTCTTCAATTTAAGCCCATATAATTAAGAATCGCATTATTATTAGAATAGCAGTGAGCAAAATTGTATTAATTTTTAAAAACCAAAATTGGCGTTATAATTATAATTTGAAAAATGTTTACTTTCAATTCTTTACTATAACTTTAAAAAGAATGATAGTAAAGTCATTTTAAACGCTCTAACACTTAGGTGTCTCAATTATTAATGATGATATTAGATACTCCCGGAATATATTTAATTAATTTTTAAAAAAGTCTTTTCGTTAATAATTATTGTATAATAATTATTTAGGCGTAAAATTAGGCATAAATATTAATGAATTATTTATGATATATAACATTTATTAACAAATTTTTTTGTAACCAAAAGTAATTGAAGTTATTCCATTATTTAATATAAATCGTTTATCATCCATTGGAGTTTATTCATTTCATGAGTTTGAATTTAATGAAGTTTGATTTGAATTTTTCGCATTTTATTTAAATAAAAATTATTTTTAATAGAACATTTTTATAATGTTCGTGATTTACAAATTTTTTAAGACACATTTTTGTAAACCTTTCCCTGTTGATTTATTTTCATTATCACCATATTTCAAAGAGTAAAGTTTACTCTTTAAACCAACGAATTCAGATATTATTTTAGAATTCATTTCATCTTTCATAGCTCCTAGAACTTTTTTGTTTTCATCATTTTGAAGATAATGTGTAGATGGATAATCTGATAAATCTAAAATATTTTTGAAATACTTTTGAAAATTTTCATATAAATCTTGTTTTAATTTCATAAATAAACGAATCAGTATCTGTATAAGCTAGCGTTAGTCTGTTAATATAATGTTTTTTAAAACAATTATAATGAATACGATACATATGAAGTTTACTTAATTCCAATACAGTCATCCCTATATAGATGGGCATATCTAAAATAACCAATTGTTTTCTCATTCTAATTAATGCTTTATTATTATTTAAAAATAAAATTCTTCAAAATTCGGTTTGTTCAAGTATTTTTTACTTTGATTTTCAGTAAGGGCTAGTTTAATATTTGCTCGTTTTCTTTTATTCTCAATACTTTTACCAAAAAAAGCATTATTTAAAAGTTAAACTAAACTTTTTTCAAAATCTGTTAAATCTTTTTTTCTTAATTCTGTATTATACTGTATGTATTGACTTAACCAATTAGATTGTTTGAAAGATAAAACTCGATGTATTTTTTTCAAGTTTCAATCCAAGTCTTAAGTATAGTCTTAAGTATAGTCTAAATTTCTATAATATAGAACATAATTTTTTTATCATGTAATGTTAGCATAAGTTTTTTATTTGAAACTCTTTTATAATTTTGTTCTTTCAATAATTGTAATGTTATTTTTATTGATAGTCACTTAACTAATCATTTGATATTTTTCGATGCTCAGGTGCTAAATGATAATCTTTGTGTAATTTATGTAAGCTTTCAGGGTATTCTGTCAAGTTCTAAAAAATAACCTACTTGCATTTTCATCTGGTAAATTCATCCAATCTATATCCAAAAATTCATATTCATCCACCCATTTAAAATCTGAATGTGATAAATATTGGTCTATTGCCATGCCATTGAGATTATTGCTATCCAGATAAGTTATGAAAGTAGATTCTTTATT
This sequence comes from Steganacarus magnus, assembly GCA_034698365.1. NCBI lineage: Eukaryota > Metazoa > Arthropoda > Arachnida > Sarcoptiformes > Steganacaridae > Steganacarus > Steganacarus magnus. The sequence continues at coordinate 7,410 of JAQIVF010000701.1, forward strand.
TTTATCATAATTATTTAAATATTTGTTATTTGCGACACACATTCTTTTAGAAACTTGAGATATTCATCCACGTAAACCACAATCAAAAAATTGATACTGACAAAAATATCTGTTATGAGTTCAAGCTCTACATTTGTAAATTTTAAAGCTGCCCATGCTAGACCTGATGCACTATAAAAATGACATGGATCTAACCCATATCTTAATAAAATTGTTTTTCTGAACATATGAATTACATCAGCTAACAAAGACCTATCTAGTAAAACATATTAATCATGATATTGACCCAGATTGTTGATATTAAATATTTCCCATATTTTTTGAGCATGTAAATAATCTTGATATGAAATATTATCAAATCTTAATAGATTATAAAAATATTTTTTTTCAGGTAGTTTTGTTTCTTCAAAAACTTTAAAACTATCAATATAATCGTATGGATAAATTTGATTTTTAAAGTGTAGTTGATATTAATTTTGTGATAATATTTTTGATGAAAATATTTGTTTTGTTATGGGAAAATCATGATTTCCATTTTTTAAATTTTCTGTTAATTTTTCTAATGAATTGAAATAAATCTAATATTTTAACGTTATCTAAAATGATTGAAATATATTTTTAAAAAGATTGTGGAATACTTTTACAACCAGAAAATGTATCTTATGTTATTGCATCTAAATATTTCTGCATACTTCCTTCCTCAGTATATATTATAATAAAGAACTTTATTATCATTATTTACGATTATAATACAATATCCACAAGGCTTATGCGGTTGTTAAGCTAAAGTTTTATCTGATTTTAAATCATTAATTTTTTCTATAATTGTTTCAGTCACAAAATATAATAAATGGATACGCAACCAATTGTACATTCGTAAATGTAAGGTATTTTATTATAATTTTTATTTGGTAAAATGCTCAAAGAAGGTTGAAATTACTGACAAATTATTTTAAGATTGTTTAAACTTTTTTCAGTTTGGAATCCTGACATGCATTTTGAACAAAAATAATGGTTTTATGATGACCATGAACCTACTATTCTATTAAAATTTTCTATTAAAATCAAAAGAAAGTGTAACCAAGATAATAATTGGTTCTTATATGATCAGTTTTGTAATTTCATTGACAATTGCTTTTAAATTAATTGTTCTAAAATACAGTCATAAATTTTTAATAGACAGTCGGTAATAAATTACTGTTTTACAAATTGTTTTAAAAGTATCAACTAATGTATAATAAAACATTATATAGTAAATTTAGACTTATTTTGGTAAAAATCGGAATCATTATTAGATAATGTGTATTATTAACCGAGAATTAATAAGTGTGGATTTTGGAACATTCAGTAGTTTTATAGCAGAAAAACACTCTTTGGTTTAGTTATTAATACTTTAAACATGATATTTCATCAACAATCATATAATAATTACCATAAAATTATTTCCAAACTAAGAATACAAATCTTTTTTATAGCATACTTTTTATAAATTAGTTTGAATCCCGGTTTTTATTTTTTTAAACAATAATTAATTCTCAACATTGTTATACATTGTAATTTAATATTTTAATGGTTATTTCATTGATTAATCTTTTTCCATTATTGGTACCACTTAATAACTTAATAAAGTTTATTTGGGCTACTAGCATGCAAAAGTGCATGTGTTAACACTGTAATTGGTGGACTCTTGGACCCAGATAAGGGGAGTCATAAATAAATATATAAGCGTTATTATGCCCAAATTTTTAACAAGTAATTTCAAAAATTATAGAAAATTCCTTACTTCCAATGGAAAGGAATAAATATTGATTTGGACTCTTTCCCAGAAAAACACTTAGTCAAGGATGACATAATCAAACCTAAAGGAACAGCTAATAAAGCTGGTATGAAGTTTTTAGTATTTTAAATATATTATTTTATTTCATTATTTATCTATTATCGTTTTAAGATCGTATCCGATTTGGTGTGCCCAAATGGTCTATTGCAACGTTTTTGAAAGCCGTCGAAAATGGACATAAACCAAGGGAATACTATTACGACAGAATCCGAACTTTTATTGACATCGATGGATATAATCCTTTTCTCTATGCGGCTTTGAGAATTCATAACTTCAAACAGTCGATAAGGATGCGTTTAGATCTGCCAGTATTGCCTTTACAAGAAATAATATTCGTGAAAAGAATATAAAGGGCAAAAATAGAATTGCTGCTCTCAAACCTATCGTAAGATAATATATATTAATAATTTTTTTAAGATTTATAACTATTAAATTTTTTTAGCATTCCTGTCCTAAAAACGAACTAGAGACGACTACATGACAAATTTATAAGGATGGGACCAAAGCACTTATAAACACATCCAAAGAGAGAAGTTATTCGGAAGAGTTTTTCAAAGGTCTGCGGTTAAAGAATTGGAAAAGCGATTATCCACCAAGAAAGGCCATAAAAATAATGAAGTCTGTCACACTAGACAGTATCGAAATGGCCAATATTAGTGCTGACTCTTCCGAATTTGCTCCAAATTCTGTTTTCAACCTATTATCTACTATCAAGCCTAAACCTATTAAATGCAAAAAATTTTCTACAACGCCAGCTTTGAAAATAAAATCAGACGTTCATATGAAGAAAAGAATATTAGAACGACAGATTAGTAATGCTCAAAGAAAATAGCTCATTCTTTCGTAAACTACTAAATCCAGCAACACTATTAACTCTATCACTCCTTCTTCATCTTCAATAGACACTAATTCTAACACTACTTTACCGAATTTTGGTTTAGCTTTCACAACATGGTTTAACAGTACAAACAAAAACAATAGTCTGGAAAGAAAAAAAATATTGCACAGTTAGAACCTTTGATTTGTTCCAATTCCTCAATTGGACCGTTATAATCGTTTCCATAGAGAAGCGACACTATATGAGTTATTTTATCCGTTCTCTCGTCCTTAATCCGAAAGTGTTCCCATGAGCGTAAACTTCACTCCAGAAAAATCTTTCCACACCAGCAGCGGTCAGGTTGTCAGAACTAAAATAAGATTTTAAATTTAATAAAGTAAAAATTAAAATGAATAAAGTAGACATACGGTATGAAACTCAAGTTTTCTCTTGCCATACGAATAGTCTTTAAATAACGATCAATTATGTCGTAATATATATAAGTAGCTTTACCCTCAGCGGATCTAAACGGACGACTGATTGTACTGATAAATCCAGAATTTCTTTTGCGTGATCCACTAGTTGCACGTTAACTCTTTATAACCCGTTTGTCTTTTCTTACACGTTTGGAACTCCTTATAGGAGTAGAGGGAATCTGGATGAATAAAAGGTTAAAGGTTAAAATAATAAAACTTTTAAAAATAACATACAGTAATTTTAGTCGAATCTGTTGAGCGCATTGAGTAAACTAAATTTGCATTTGACGAATCGGATTTAGTATCAATTGGAGTACGGGAAAAAGATGACTTCGATAATTGATATATTTTAATGACTACAGAACCCAGAACAGTGTATTTAATTTCAAAGATGTGTTTTGTTTTTGTCACATCATACAAGTTCTCATTTACAATGCTTTAATTTTCTGCATATTTCCTTTTATTATCGGTTAGTGTCTTGTGACGACAATAATTTTTACTAAATTGTTATTATAGCTATTGATTTTTATAAACTATTCTTTTAGACTCAACAGTCAATACTAATTCGCAGTTATTACACTTGTGATTGTTGATAATTAGAAGATAAAGAAATCAATCGCTGTGAATTGTATATTCATATCATTTTTAGGACATTATTTTAACGGAAAAAGATTTCTATCATTAAATTATGTTAGCTTTAAAACAAATTCAAGTTTTATTAATATGGTATTAAATAAATATATCACTACATCATTAGAATAGTGCTTTGACTTACCAGTTTTAAAAAAATTATTGAATATATTATTTTATTTAATATTTTGAATTTTAAAAAAAAAACTAACAATGCAATCAAATAAACCAAAATGTTAGGTATAAACTATTAAAAATATTCATTAACTAATAATAATTTAATCTGAAAGATGCACATGTTTACTAAATTATGTCGCATGTTCGCACTAAACGCTTAGTAACAAACTGTGAACTTTGTTCTTCAACAAATGTTATAGATTCATGAATATGTTGATCTTAATGAGGATGACCCAAATGAGTTGTTCTCTTCAACTAATAATAATTCAATTAATAATACTGACGATTCGTTACTTCAAGAAATTTATGGCACAGAGGACTCAAATCAAAGTGATACTACAATGGTTTGATTTAAAAATATTTTAAAAATGTTAGTTTTATACCTATTTAACATTTACAGATTAATAACGATTCAGATATGTATGTATACGATTATGAAGAATACGAACATGAAGACATTTACAACTCTATTTACAACATGTATGACAAAGTTAAACCTAAATAAACTGAAACTTCTACAGAGAAAGTAACCACAAGATATTTTGAAACTCAAACTGAAAATCATGTATTAAAGGATAGCTTCACTATAAGCTGCAATTTTAAGATTGTATATATTTAGAATATAATTAAATAAGTAAAAATTATATTATATTCATGATTGTATTTCTTGATTTTTTTTAATTTAGCCTAAAGATTAGAAACAGAAATTGAAGTCAATTCACAATTATGTTAATGTTAAAGGTTCCAAAACATGGTTTAATCGACAGAAAGCGCAAAGATTTATAAAAAACAAAAGGAACTCGAAAACAATTGAAGATAATGGAAGAACGGCTTACTATTGCGGGAAAAAGGAAAAAGTTAAAACTATTTGTTAAATTCGAAATGTAATTTTTTTATATTAGAACTTCAAGAAATGGAGTTTCACCTTCAAACAACAGCTCTATATATTTACTGTAACATATGTAACTACTTTCTCTAACTTTTAAAATCTCGATAGACACAAAAATAATTTTCATTAAAATATTAATGACTTGATATTTTTGCAATACATTTGATTTGATTATTTAACATTTATTTTATATTATTTAATTTTAAAAGAGTATGACAAAATAAAATTTTGTGCTGCCATTCTTCTAGCTTTATTAAATGAAAAACCGAACACATTTAATTCAGGGATTTGAAATAAGACGTAAACTTCCTTAAGACCATTTTTATCATAAGACTTAACTTGAAAAGTTTTATTAAATATTTCTAATTTATAAGCTTTCATTAAAGAATATACGATCTTTCTCTTATCAATCTTTATTCTTTAGCATTCGTTCTAATTTCTCCACAGATATTTTTATTTCTTCTAAAGTACATTTGACTAATATTTTCCAATTCATTATCGATACTTATTACATATTACATTTATTACTCACAATTAAGTTAAAGGCGTAAGATACGGCTGCACTACCGCAACCGAAAAAGCTTTCCACCAAAATATGTGAAATCGTAAAGCTTGAGAAAACAGTCCGAGAACTTTTTTCAACGGCAATAGGATTCCTCGAATCTAATTTGACACTTCGATCCAAGGATATCGACTCAGGAGAGATTTTATTTATTTTCTAAGTTTTCTTGTTAAAACTATGGTTTAAAACCTATAGTTAAATTTATCTTGTCAATGATTTAAGATCTAATGACATTTCTTTTCTTTTATATCTCTCCTAAGTGATAGCCACATTGTAGCTGTGACCCATCCACTAAACAATAATTATTTTTAAGTTTAAACTTACCCAATAATGATGTAGTCGTGTACTTCAATTTTAAAATAATTTTATTAATAATAATAAATCAACTTAATACAGAGTTAAAAGAACATAATTATTTATTAAAGCGTTCCCTTTTATATTAGTCTAAGAATGAGATATTGTCTGTGAATAATGACAGCTTAACTTGTTTTTAAAAATCTATCATTATTCTAATCAAGAATCATGATATTTATTAATCTTAAATCTTATTAAAGTTTATTAATTTAATATTCTTTTATCATATTTTTCCAGGAATCATTATATATCATTATACTGGTCTAAAATCAGGAGATGTCATGCCATTAAATTAATAAACATGATAAAATGGCTTATAATCATTTAAATTAGAGATTCGGATAAATTGATAATTTATGTTTGTTATAAATCATAGTTATATAGGATGAATCTATCGTAGGGATATGCATAGTATGGGATATCCCTATATATGAATTCTAATTTTTTTCTGACTGTGAATTATTAATAATTCATGTGACTCTAGATGTCACAATATCAATGACAGCCAAATCCATTCATAAACCCAATAAACCTCCAATATTTGATGCAAACGAAACGAATTTATATTCAGCTATTAATTGATAAATCATTACTGATTTACGACTTGTTTCGACTTTAAGTTTATAATTATAACTTTGAGTGATTTTATTTTTTCTCCGATAATGTCTACATTTTCATAATACTCTTGTCTGCAATTTCTTTTACAATGACTACAATTTATTTGAATACTTGTCTGATTTATTTTCTGATCGAAAAATTTCAATTCAACTGATTTTGAGGTGTTATATACTGTCAAACGATATTTTTATTTAATTTCTACTTTCTTTTTCTAAGCGTCAAACATTTAATGATATCAAACACTTGATTTTTAAAACACATGTTACTGCAAATTTCGTAATATTTGTAATCATTTCCATCAAAATTAATACCACAATAACTACTATGCGGTGAACTCAATGTATTCACAATAGTTTTGCTGTATTTGATTGTGTGCGGTCTCACCAGTGGACTCAGTAACATATTAGTTATAGAGATATGCGATGATAATAGAGAATGTATTGCAATACTATATCTTTTGATTTTTAACATTTTTTTAGAATAAATTTACTTCAAAATTAATAAAACTTACCTCATAAAAGTAATTGGCGGTCCGTAACACGAGTTTTTAGCTCAATATGTAACTTTCATTGAAATGATAACCGAAATAATTAATACCATTATTATATACTCTATTGACTGATGTGATATTATTTGTGTGTTTTTTTATGAAAGAATGTGAAACATTTCATATCAATTGTTACCTAAAATGTTTGCATAACACTCGTTATGTCTGCACATTGGATTGCAATTGTATCACCAAATAAGAGTATTCTACAGCCAATAGCGTGTGATTTTAATATTTAAGAAAATGAAGTGTATTTTTCAATATGTATTCCAAAGTATAGTAGTTTTCTTTCCTTAGATAGTTTCTATTATACGGATTACAAATATAAACTGATGAAAATTCTTTATTTTAATTGTAAATCAAGTCTAGTTTAACGTAATATGGAAACGAGAAAAAGTTGAGTGAAATGCATATGATTTGATAAAACAACACAGAAAATAATTATTTTGAAAACAAGTGTCAATAAATACTTTTGTTATCGATAACAATCAATTTCTTTTCTAAATAACTTTATAGAACGAAATATTCTTTATATTTCTCCATAATTTAAATTTTAGTAAGACTTTAAAGGAAACTTCTATTCATATTATTCAATATAGATATTATTAGAGATACAAAAAAAGCATTAATTGAAATTAAAATAGGGCTATAAATATCATCAAAAACTAAGCAAAAAATTAGATTTATACTAGAATATTAATGAAGTGCTACCTATAGTCATGAATTTTATCAAAACTGTATAACCATTACGAACTGATTTATTTATCGGCATTCAAAGTTCTCTATCCGAAGTCATATAATAACCCGAAAATTCTGGTCTCTCTAGTTTATCAATACGCAGTAAAGCGTCTGTACATCGATTAGAGCCAGCGATATTCGATTCAACATAAATATCCGTATTTTTCAACAAAATACTCCATTTTTGTCGAATTTGTTTCCAAAAATGATAAGCCATATCTGAGCTGTTAATATTCCGTAGAATATCACTGTACAATTTAATTAAAATATTTATATATATCAAAAATTAAACTGGAATTTTAAATCTTAAGCATAAAATTCCAATGTAATTTCGGAAATTAGATTTTTGTCCAAAATCTCTCTATAAACCTGGTTGTACTCTTCATTGAATGATTTATTTTCTTGTGATATAACTGGACCCTTCATAAAAAGTGATAAACTATTCACTGCACCAGAATAATTTTTGCCTTAAACTTTCATGTTGTTTTCCAAAACAGTTATTGGTTTAATTTCTTCAGTATGAACAACATGATACAAATCTTTATGATTATCCCACATAAGTAAATAATACTCAGTAAAATTACGGATATCAATCTAAAACTTTGGCAATAATTCTGGATCTATGTTGATAATATCCATCTTTTAATTCTGGTTTATTAAAGCAATACTGAAAATATTTTATGAATAAATAAAGAATAAAACTAATAAAGAAAATAAGTTTATTCCACACAGTCCTCAAGTTCTGAAACAGTTTTAACGATAAATCTATTACGAGAATGATCAGTAAATATCTCGAATTCATTCCTAAAGTTATTATCTTTATTGTCCACATCGAACAAAACATATCTTCTACTCGATGTTGCTTTTGTAATGGTTATGGTTTTTGTAATGGTTGTAGTTTTTGTAATGGTTGTAGTTTTTGTAATGGTTGTAGTTTTTGGTATTTTTGAATTATTAGTAGTTTTTGTTTTTGAAACTCCGGGTTTTAGTGTTTTTTGTGGAGCAATACCTTTCTTGGGTTTTTCAACGGGAGAGATAGTTTCGGTGACAACCGTTTTCGGAAGTTGCGAATTTTTTGCTACAATGTTAGAAGTAGATTCATTTTCTGTTAAATTTTCGCTAATTTCATCGGAAATTTTAATTTCCTCGGGTAGCACGCCTGTATGTGGTGAAAATGGAGGTCGAGCGATCAAATCCTCACTGCTTTGCGAATCTTCATTATTATCATTAATTTGAATTTCAAGGTCATTTGTTTCAGTATTTGAATGCTCATTTTCGGCACCGTTTTCCTTATATAAAACATACACATATATGCGTTTGACTACAAACCTTTTCATAATTTTGTTATATTATTTCATTTTTAATGTCAGCCGATTTTGAAAATAGAGGTAAAAAGATTGTTCTTGATTTGTGCGCTGATATAGTAAATTCATTTCTTGAGACAATTAACAAAATATTCAGTGAAAGTTACTGTCAAGAGGGAATTAATCCACTATCCATAACTGAAAGATTTGGCTTAATATTTGAATACGATAATAACGTTTCGGATGAAGAATTTCTACAACAATTAAATAATTTCACTCTTCAAATTTCATTGAGGTTAAGAAGTCTTCTACCACCAAAGAGACGAAGTGTTCGTTTATTATCAAAACAAAATCAAAATGAGCCATCAAAGAAATCGCCGAAGTAGATATCGTTTAACACCATATCCATTTCCAAATCAACCGGAAAGAGTAACTGTTTTCGTACCGTTAATCGAAGAGGTACGGACTTCGGTTACTTTCTTCAGAACTCAAATAATATTTATTTGCGAGTTATTGAATATTTAATGTGAAGATATAGTCACTTTTGAGAACAAAAATAATGAAAATAGCTACTCAACACTTGCAATGGCTTTTTAAGAATTAGCGCGAACAAACGCGCTGTTTAAACAGATAAGGACTGTAATCATTAACATGGTTGTTAACAAAACCGGTCAAGCTTACAGCCCATATCATTTCCAAGCTTCTCAGTCATCGTATTCACCAGTGTATCAAACTCAAACAGGAGATCGACCACTTTGGCATTAAGTAAATCAAACCACACTTATTATAATATTTAAGTACATATATATAATCAACCATTTATTTTAACATTTAACTTATAAATATAAATAATGTCATATATATTAAAGTTAATCTATATATATATCAAACAAAAAATTACATAATTTTATAAAACACAAAAAACTATTATAACCACTTCTATTTATATTATTATATAACTATACATTACAGAACATTATTAATATTATCAAATATAAATTCATACATTTAATCAAATTATTTATTATTAATTAAATGCACAAACTCTTAAATTATTGTACCTTACGCAGAGGCGCGTTAAGTCCAAGCCGTGGGTAAATGTAATGATAGGTTATTCAAGCTTTAACAATCCTATTTACCTTCCCTAAGACATGATCTATAAATCTTATCTTATATTAGTTAAGCACGTTTTATTATCACATCCAAACATTATAAATCTTTCTCAAACATTGTTAAACACGTTCAGCACACATACTATAGTATGCTGATCACTGAGTCACAGATAAATAAACTTAATATCCCAACCACTGTTTAACACAAACCAACCAACTTATAGACAAACCCCATTTCTGCAACTCTATATAAAGCGTTGTCTCACCTAAATCTTTAGCCTTTTTCCATACACACACTTTACTATTAAGTTATTATTTGAATTGATTGTGCACTCTTATTATTGTAATACGTTATTTAATTGAATTAATAAATATATTAAAAGAATACTGTTTGTCAATGTTATTTATAAGTCAGTGATTGTTCGTTGTTGGCTCGTGGTTCCCTGTGTGATTGAGACGGGTTTAGTTAGACTGTTCCACGCCTTGGCGGCGTTACAATATCTCTTATAGATTGGAATACAAAATTCATTTGTTTCTCAATGATTTATCATTTAAAAGATGAAAGTATTCACTAGTTTTTTGCTTATCATACGAAGCAAAAGAATTTCAAACAAATCTATCACAAAATTTCAAATATATATATATTCTATAGTGCCTTAAGTGACATATAACTAATTTCTAAATCCTTTTCAATCTCGACGAGTGATCAGAATTTTAAAACTATTTAGTAATGCAGTAACACTACGAACACCGTTAGTGTGTTTCATTCTCATTGATTAAATGCGAGTGTCATTTGAGGAATAAGTGAGTATTCTGTGCGTCAAATTTGAATACTGAATGTGTTTGCGCGCAATCAAAATAAATCTTAATAAAAATTATTAGAAATTTAGTGCTAATATTGTTAAAGCTTTTGTTGATGTTTCTCGCAAATCGTGTTCTCGACAGTAAAAATAGCTACAAATGAGAGCGTATAGAGAAAAGATAATTTCTTCTTAAGCTGTAACGAGAGTGTGTGTGACTTCAGGTGAAAAAATAATGATGTATTAAAGTCTTTAATGTATATGTGCATCAGTGTATGTGTGAAATGGATTTCAACACAATTTTGAAGTATTTTTTTCCGTATAAATGGCTATTTATTAAACTTTCTTTTCTAGTAATGGCGAAATATTTAAAATGATTTTAGTTAATATTTAAAAACTAAGAATTTTATAATCTACTAGAGAAAAATCCCGCCTTTCTGCGTGCGAGACAGTTAAAATTTTATTTCAAAAGTATTGATATCCTTGCCTTATTATAACTGTTGGCCATTCAGCTCTTCAAATCTTTTTAAATAAACATTAACATTTTAAATAAATCAGTCTCGACTATGTTAGACTTATTTAATAAAAAGGTACTTTAATCACCCTTACCTGACCCTACATTATTCCTATCTGACCACTATATGTACTTCTCACGAAATGATTTCAAAGATATTCATGACTTTGTCTATGTCTATGTCTATGTCTATGTCTATGTCTATGTCTATGTCTATGTCTATGTCTATGTCTATGTCTAT
>JAQIVF010000702.1:0-19021 GCA_034698365.1 Steganacarus magnus
CTGAAATTACATAGAAAAATAGTCACTAAAATTATCAGAACCTTAATGAAGCCTTATGTAGAGGTTCATTTAGGCTTAAAAATAGAACCCGAACCTCGAACCTCAGGCTCAGGCTCTCAGATGTTAAAACCTCGAACCCGAACCTCCTTCGAAATTTAGAAACTAAACCTGAGTCCGAGCCTGAGGTTCGGGTTCAGGTTCAGGCTCCAGAGGTTCACACGCTCAAAACCATCATCACTAATCATATCATTTCTATTATTAAGTAGAGCCTATTCGTCGTTCGCTAAGCAACATATTGTTGGGTTTTGGTCTATTTTGTAGGCACCAACACTATTATCGTCAATAGTAAAGACGGTTCGCAGTTTGATAATTTTGTTATTATAATTCCTATACTTATAATTTAAATGTTAACCAGGAATCAGATTTTTAGTGTCAAATCTTTTAAAATTAGGGTAGTATAATAGTGTTATACGCGAAACAGCCTCTTACGCGAACAACAGCCCATTTCGCGATAACTCAAATAATTACTAATAATAATTACTAATATTTTTATATTTGTTCTGTGAGTCAGTTGACTCAAACTTATACTTAATGTGATCTCAAAGATCAAAAGCTTGCGCACACAAATCAAAACTATTGCTCATTTTTATGTTTTCTTATTTTTGATTAATCTATTAATTAATCAGTTGTTGTTTAGCTGCGGTTATGAGCGGTTGTCCTAAATCTGCGACAGTAAGCAGTGGTTCGTCGCTATAAGCGACTCTAATAAATCGTGTGATAAAAACGCGTGTATTTTACAACTAATTGTATCACAGTTTTCAATACTCAATAAAACTCACTAAATTTATTAAATACGTTTGTAAACTAAATTCATGGTTTAGTTCGATAAAAGAGCTACAATTCTAATTAATAATATTTGCGGTTTAATGGAACAATTCTCGGAACGAAAGGTTTTGCGGAGACGCGTAAAGCACGTCAAAACCTCTTTTATTTTCAAATAACTTTTGAACGCTTCGGTCGATTTTCGATATCTCGACGTCAAACCTAATCTCTCGTCGATACCTTCAAAACGAGTGGTCAACGGATTGGATCGCATCAGTAGTTCGAGCCCTGAAATCGCGAACGCGGAAAACACGTGTGCATCTGAGCGGCGTTTGCTAGCAGTGAACACCGTTTGGCGTTTTGGGTACTAAAGCACACATCAATAGGGTTAAAAAAGTTCCAAATTAGGGTCAAAAAATATACATAACTAACTATAAAATTTACTAATTTTATTTCGATTTCTCACTTGGATTTTTCTCATCTTAAGCCTAAAGGAATGCCACCTCAAAACTAATCAAAATTTGAAGACAAATTTTGGATGGTATTTGGGTTTAAATTTAATGTATCAAAAAATTCAAATATTTACTTAAAAATGTGTTTACGTAAATTATAATGCAGAGTCACTCAAGTAGTGATGACTCATTTCCTGTTTTTTGTTAATAATATTTCACTTTTTATCGAGAGTTGAAAGATATATATAACGAACAGTGATTCCATAAATTTTCTATTATTTTAACTGAATTGTAATAAATATAGTGATTATTATTATGTCGGATGAGAAGATTAAAAATTGGAGTGTTTTGAACAATTTAAGTAAAGATTTTACGATAAATATTAAACAAATTTATGTGTTTGGCGTCAATGGTAAACAAGTGATTGTTATTACAAACGATGATAATGTATACTCTTTTGGTGACAATGATAGCGATGGTTGTCTCGGTTTGGGTCACACAAACGCAGTACAACAACCAACAATAATAGTAGAATTATCCGGAAAACAAGTGATTCACTTTGAATTTGGTTTTAGTATAACTTTGTAACAGCACTCACACAGAATGGTAATATATATTCGTGGGGTTTTAATGGAAATTGGAACCTGGGTATTGGAAACACCGGATGGCAGTATAGACCAACAATTATTAGTGCTTTAAGCGACAAAAAAGCAATCAACATAAAAAGCGGTTTAAATCATTCACTGGCATTAACAGACTGTGGTGATGTCTACATATGGGGTCATCCAATTGGTATCAGTCCAACTAAAATGAGTTTCGTCGCGACAAATCAAAAAATAATTTCAATCTCCAGTGGTAGTCAACATGCGTTAGCGCTCACTAATACTGGTAATGTGTACTATTGGGGTAATAATACTTATGGTCAGTGCGGTAATGGTAATAATAATCATTCAAATGTTTCGAATTGGTGTGAATCACAAAATACCACTGAGCTTTATGTTAAAATCGTTTGCGGACCGAATCATAGTATGATTTTATCGATAAAAGGAATTGTATATTGTTTTGGTCACAATGAATTCGGACAGATTGGTGATGGGACTACTGTTAATAAAAATATTCCAACAAAAGTTAATATTAACGCACTATTAATCGACATTTCAGCCACAAAACATAATAATATATCGGTTGGTTTGACGGACAATGGAAGTTGTTATATATGGGGAAAGTGTGGTCCGAATTCATTAAATAAACCAATCGAATTACCATTCAATGATATGAATGAAGTTCTGCAATACTATTCAGTAAATAAAGCAACCTTACAGCCACTTCATTTCACTGATTATAAGAGATCATCAATAATGGATAGAATTAGTGAGAAGTTTAATAAACGTCAATTCAGTGACATTGCGTTCAAAGTGGAAGACAAGTATATTTACGCGCAAAAGTCACATCTGATTAATGTTTGCAAACACTTTGAAACGATGTTTTTGGATAACAATTGGATCGAAAGAAATAAATCTGAAATCGAAATCAAAAATTATTCATATACTGTTTACTACGCGTTCGTTAAATATCTTTACACAAATTGTGTTGACATTTCTGAGGACAATACTATGGAATTATTTGATTTAGCGAATTGTTATTTGGATGAAACGCTTAAACGACGATGTGTTGACATAATTAAGAATTCGATAACAAATGAAAATGTATTCGCAATCTATCACTTTTCTGTTAAATATAATTCCAAATCACTGAAGGCGTATTGTATTGAATATGTAAAAAATAATTTATTAGCTGACAAAAATAATATCGAAGCGATTATGGATATTGTGGTCAAAGCCAATGAAAAATAAAGGAATAATAATTTAAATCTTCATTTTAGTGAATACATATGTTTTGTAAAAAAATTATTTAATATTTTATTGGTGTATTATTCATAATAATAGATGCATAAATTTATAACGAAATTTGTAATTCTAATAAAAATAATAATTTCTTTACCTTTACGGAGTACTTTTAGTGTTAAAAACTATACGTTAAGAAAATAGTATTCTAATATTTTATTGTAAATGTAATAAATAGGGCCATTTAGGGCTAAATATGTAAATTAGGGTATATTTGGGCTGCAGAGCTTAATTAGGGCAAATTTGGGTAATTTAGGGTAAATTAGGGTTGACCCTAAAAATCTCGATTCCTGATAATAACTAAATTTTGAAAAACAATTCTCTAATATTATACAATAGTGACATAAAGCAATATTAAGCAATAATGATAAACAAGAAATAAATGTTTTGCAATATAAAATATATAAATATTTAAAAAATAAAATTTTCATATTATTAAAAACAAGGAGCGACACAATAAAAAGAACGCACTTTTCTATTTGGTTAAATACTAAATTACATAACTTTTTGTATTATATTTCAAAGTATATGTTCGGTCAATTTGTTTGGGTTATAATGTTTAAACACACGCAGACAAACAAACAATGAGCTCAAATACGAGAGCTCAAATTTAGTCTATTATGAGAAGTTAAAAATATTTTAAACTAAAATTTAAATAAAACTTAATATTTAATATTTTAAAATAAAACTAGAATGAACATAATAAATGAGCTCACTTTGATGAACATATCTGGCATTAAAGTAGTTTTAAAGAGTACAGTTTGCAATTAGACCATTGTTAAGAGAAGTGATCTTACGTATCACCACATTTTTGGGCACCACATTTTGTGCACCACATATTGAGCGCCACACTTTGTCAGAGCAGCAATTTGATATCAGCGCAGGATCGCATTCAACGTCACTGCATGCGTGATATATTTGCGCACAACACACTGTCATTCAGCATTCGCCCATCATTCACTATTATTCACACTCTCTATCACATTCATATTAACCATCATTCAACATCATGGAAAGCCAAAGCCAACCATCGACGTCATCAAACGGCCCTTTTCAGGGCCAATATTCATCAAACGGCTCTTTTCAGAGCCATTCATCAAACGGCGCTTTTCAGGGCCAATCATCGACATCATCCATCATCAAAAACCTCCTTAACAGCAACGGAAACCACAAACACATCGACAGCCGCATCAACCTCAACAGCCCCAACAATCTCAACATTGGGACCTCCTCTATCTCGGAAAGAGAAAAGAAAACAGGCCGCAAATCTTCGGAATCATATTAAAAAATTTAAGAGATTTCAGGATAACGAGACGAAACTAGCTGCTGACGCTGAATTAGATAAAGCGAAAGCTAAATCAGAAGCTGAAGCAGCTAGGAAAGCTCAGGAGATGTCTTCCATGGAATCAGCAAAACTAAAACAAGCTCTCCACAACGACGGAAAAGCTCGTGTGGAGAGAAAAGCTAAACTTTTTGCTGATTTTCATGGAAGATCTAATCCAGAGCTTTCAGAACGACAAAAGAAAGTGGAGAAGGAGATACGGCACATAAACGCTGAACAAAGGAAAGCTTGGGAAGAAGTTGGTAAAGTCACTAAAGATTTCGGTGAAAAAAAAATCCAACATTTACTTCCCAATGCTTTCCTGGATCTGCAGCCGGATTTCCTACGTATGATGGTTCAATACCGGCTAGGCCTACAACAAAACCTAAACAAGAACCACGATCAAAGCCTAAGCCTAAAAGAAATTTCAAGCCCATGCCAAAACATGCAAAAGCCTAGACAGAGAACAAGAACATTGTTCGCTTTATCAGAGTCATCTTACATGTCAACTCCAATGGAAGATGACTCAAGTGATGAAGCAGATATGTATACTGTTCTAGGCGTTCCTAGGGCTGCAAACGATGCTATGATAAAAAGAATATATCATTTTGCAGCCCTTAGGGAACACCCAGATAAGTTTGCAGGGGCTTCTTCAGAAGTTATTAATTTACAGGGGCTCAAAATGAAATCAATAAACAAGGTATATGGCATTTTAAGCAATGCTGCTGGGCGCGCTGATCATGATGAGTTTCTAAATCAGCGCGCTCAGCGTAGAGCAGCAAGGCTACTGCGGAATCAGCAACGGGTGGCGCAAAAAAATTTGCATCTCGCAAGAGAAATAAAAAGAGCTGCAAAAAGACAAAGTGCAGCGCAAAAGAAAATGTAATTCTAAGCATTTTCGTCAAAAGGCCATTTGTATATATGTAATTATGTAAATAGTGTAAATAGGTGGTCTGTTGGTACTTACTTTAAAGTTACCCGGCACTGACGAGACAAAATAATGTCGAAACCCTCAAATCAAACACAATTTTTTCAGTACAAATAAATTGTTACTTTATTATGTTTATCATTAAAGTTACAACTTTTTCTAAATTCAACATTTTCATTATATTTATGATTAACAACTTTACACGCACGAAGTAAAATTTTTTTATCATTGTTAAATGAATCGATACTTAAATAAATTTTAGCATATCTTCTAGTAAGTGTTAATGTTAAAAGTTTTTCAAGCTTTTTAAGTAAGAGAGAAGTAATACTTGCCATTTGTTCACATTTTATCAGCTGTATTAGAAAATGAATAAAGTTATTCTGAAATCTTCTTTGAACAACAACTTTGAAGTAAAAACTTTTTGTAAGTCGATAAAGTAAGTCAATGTTGATTTGGTTGTTGAGGGTCTGGCTCTGGCCATGGCTCAAACGGTGGTGGGGGTGGTGAAGGTTGTGGAGGCGGTGCAGGCCAATTAACTTGACGTGGTTTTTTCTTTGGAGAAGCGTCTGGACTTTTTGATGGTCTTTGTCTATATCTGCTTTCAGGTTTATCTAAATCTTCGTAGTCAACTTTATCACCACTAAATCCAAGCCTTTGTAACCTTAAACCTTCGCTGGATGTTGAAAGACTTTGAACACCAGATTTTTGACGTTGAATAATTGTCGTCTGATCTTTAAACGCCTGAGTGTAAAACGCAGGATCACCGTCTCGTTTTCCAGGCCTTGGTCCTCTCTGGTTGTCTTCCTCGACCACTTGGCTGTCTTCCAGACAAAACAAAAACTGAATAATTTGCTGATGAAATCAAATATACTTAGCAGTACAATGAAACTTGTAATTTTATATCCACTTTTATACCTTTAGTTTGACCTAAATTACTTACTGTTAACTTTTGACCCAAATAAATTATGATCACTATAAACAGGTGTTTAAAAATAACCCGTATAAGAGAGAAATTAGATGTTGTTTAACTAATGATGAAATGCACGAAGTATATTTCAAATTAATGTATTTTATTAATAGATTTATTTACGATTATCAATGTAGTACATAATATCAGTATTAAAAATAAAATAATCTATTTCTTTAAATCCTGTCTCCAAATGTTCCATATTCTTGCCTCCAGTTATAACTAGTTTACCAGACTTATAACAAAGAATTTTACATGTATATGCTTGAAAGATTAACGCTGGAAAGTGCTCAGCCTCGTATGAAACATGTGTTTCCTTCTTCTTACGAATAGTTTCGCATAGCGCGTTTAGGTCAAATTTGAAGCCAAAATCGAATACACCTACCATATTTTTAATTGTTATGTTTGATAGCTTAATCACGTAACCTATTTTTCTTATAGCTATTCGTCCATCAGCATACGATTTTGAACCAGTCAAGACCAGTTTGCCAGTGTGAAATAGAAGACAAGTAGAAAATGGATTTTTAATTTGAATAACTAAACACTTCAATCTGTTATTGTTGAATTTAACATAATTCGTTTTTATTTTATCAAAACAATTTTGTAAATCTACTTTACAATTCAATGTTGCGCACATAGTTAAATTTTGAATTTTGATCATTATAATAGTTACTATTATTATTATTAAATACTACAGTACAAATTAATTCTAAATAAAATATTAAAAAAGAATTTCGTCTCCACTGTTCATTAGTAGTTCAGCTTCTGAGATGTCATCATCGCCAAATAACGCTTTTGTAGAAAAGTTGTCATCAGCTAACTCGTCTATTTCTTCGATTATTGCTTGAATTTTATTCGTCTTTTTCTTTTTTGTGGGCGGTTCCTCATTTCCATCGTCATCAGATTTTGTTTCATCATAATTAATTTTATGACGTTTTTGGGATGATTCAATCTTACTAAGAGAGTTGTCCCACTGTTCTTCATCATTTTCTTTATTCTCTTTATCAGAGTCCTCTTCATCAAAATCTATTTTACGTTTGGCAAGCTGGTTTTTTAATGTAAACAAGACTTTTGCATTGATCTTTAGCATATTTTTAATATCTCGATAAAACAGCTTGTAGATCGATTCTTTTAGTGGTGTTATTAACTTAAGTAGAACTCCTTCATCGCATTTCCTCATCATAAAATTTCGACTTCCTTTTTCATTTGAACCGGATGATCTCTTCTTTTCAAATTGACTAATAACCAATTTGTATTCAAGTGGTGTTAGATAAATGCCCTTTTTAGTTGCTTTACCCTTTGCATCTGTTCGAATATCGACAAATGTAAGCTTTTTATCAGGTTCAGTCAGGTTTGTAACACAAAAATTTTTGACAGTATTATCAATATTTTTACTAATAGTTTGCTGAAAAATACACATCCATTCTCCGTATGAAGTCATCTTAAACAATACAAGCTTTAAGTGAAAGAGCTACTTATATAGACGATTGCTCTCCAAAATTAACTATATGCGCATACGTCATCGACTATTGTGATTGGTTTAATAATATTTGTTGTATGAAGGATGACTCAGAACCTTTTGTTCTAAATCTGGGTCATGCAAAGATAGCATATGCAAGAGCCTTGAGGCGACTTCTCGCTTTGCAGAACGTTTAGAACGACCAAAAGCCATTGAGTGAAACCTTATACCATCTTTATTTTTGACTGTGGCGTCAACACGAAAATTTCCAATCCAATTAATATTATTTATTGAATTAGTTATGGGCATTGGAATAACTTGTTCAATCAGTTTATACTTGGGATATGGAACGTTTTTCTTTTGGCAAATGAGTTTGTTCTTTTGGCAATATTCGTTTAATAACTTAACAGACTCCAAATCATACCAAAAATAAAGCTGAGAAACTTTAGTATCCATAATATAAATAATTTGAATAAAGTTACTCAGAATATATATTTTATTATAACTATGAACACAATTACATCAATTAAGTATAACAGATAGTCAAGCTTTAATATGTTTATTTGTAAAAGTCATCAATTATTTTGATTGGTTGTAAGAAGGATGACTCAAAACCTTTTGTTCTAAATCTGGGTCATGCAAAGATACCATATGTAACAACCCTGATGCAACTTTTCGTTTTGCTAATCGTTTTGTTCGACAAGAGGCAAAATCCCAATATCTTGCAATACCCATTATAACCGTACAATAAACTTTATGTCTGGTGTTTAGGTCTTCAATAGGAGGAAATGGCATCAATGTTTCTTGAAATGTATATTGAGGCAACATCAATTTCTACTTCTGGCAATACTCATTCAACTGTTTAACAGGTTGATTGTCATACCAAAACTTTACTCTTTTACTAACAGTCAGACAAAATTTAAACAAATAAATAATACAATTGTTTTAAAACCAAAATTTTATTTTATTTAGAATAAACACTACTATTACAATTTTCTCTAATTTAAATAATATTAGACAAAAGCTTACATTTCAAATTTTCTACCTTTAAGCCACTTATAAAGAATATTAGCTTTCTTTTGAGCACATTTCCATTTTGCGTCGCCTTTCTTAAATCGCTGAAGAAATGCGCAACACTTTTCCTCGTAGTTTATTTCCAATGTTTCCATACTTTTACAACAAAATTCTTCCAAATCAATATGTGGTATGCCAGTTTTGTTTAGTATTAAAGCGAGCTGCGGATTTTTAATACCAATAAGTTTTTTATCTTTAGTCTTTATTTGATGATACAAATTGAAAAGTTCAAGTTGATGGAACACAATTTGCTCAGATGTATACTATGAGTGATTGATGAGTTCCAATCAGGTTTTTGCAACTCAATAGGGTGTTTTATAAATATATATTTATCTACACCATATAACAAAGAGCCATTATGAGCTTTGTAGTATCTAACACAACCAAGACGTTTGTGCTGTTTTAAAGCTTAACGAGTGATAAACACCAGAGAAAATAGCAGAAAAAACAGTTTAAAATGTTTCAAAATCATTTTAAATCACTTTAGATTACTTAGAGAACCTCTTCTTGTTGTATTTTTATACTATTTGTCATATCTGAGCATTTACGTATTTAAAGCTTTGGATTTGGGAAAATATATGCAAGTGATCCAGTAAGAACAAGTAGCCATGTATCTTGATTACCATATTGAAAGTTAAGGTTATATAAACTTGTTAGCACTGCAGATATAACTAGAAATATCTGTTTACAAAATAATATTAAATCAGGTGCACAAAATGACATTATTTTCATGATCTTTTAATGTTTGTTACCCAAGAATTAAATTCGTTTGAATGATTTAAACACTTAACAAAGTATTATGTTTTTCCTTTCCTTTTTCTAGTTTTTAAAATCTTTTCTATTCTAAAGAGCTGAGGATTTACCTTTTGTATTTCTTCTCTATAAAGATTTTGTTTAATAAATTTTGATTTTCGTCCTTAATTTGAAATGTAGGTTTTTGAGTGCCTTTTATATTATTAACAACAGTGTATACTTTGTCTTCCCAATTCTGGTAATAACTCTTATCAAATGCTTTTTTATTATATTTACGTCTAACTGTATCTCCTATACGCGGACCATTCGATTTCTTCTTAAATGTTTTGACATAATAATCCTGAAAATTATTGCTACCATAAATATTTCGAAATACTATTTGTTCATTATTTTTGTTTACATCTAATGGTATAATTTTTATAGTTCTATGTTTAGAATTGTTATACGCATCTACAAAGTTTTAGAGCTCATCAATATACCTCTGTCTACCTTTCGCTGTAAAGAATTTAAACATTCTTGACTTTAAAGTTCTATTAAACCGCTCAACAACTGCACATTTTATATCATCATTTTTACTTGTGAAATGAATAACATTTTCTTCTTTTAGATATTTTTGAAACTCTTGATTACAAAACACTTTACCTCTATCAGTTCGTAAGTAAGAGCATTTTCTTTTTGAGAATAATTTTTTAAAAGCTTTAATAATATTCGCGCAGTTTTTTGTTTTATAGGATATACTTGTGAATATTTTGAAAATACATCAATTACTGTTAGTATATAGGAAATGTTATCATTTAGATGAGAAAATTCTCTCATATCCACTAAATCTGTTTCCCATTGCTGATCTATTCTACTTACAATAATTTTATTTCTTTTAAATCTATGCCTTACAGGATAATGCAAACTGTATGTATATTGACTTTCTAGCCACTTTTTTAAGTCTAGTATATTTGTATTTGTTATAAGTTTTATTACTTCAGAATAAAGATTTTTAATACTTGAATATGATGCCGGATTCTTTGTATCATAATATATTTTTGTTAAAACTTTGTCTAACCTATTCGACATATTCCCAGCTTATAATTTTTTCTTTTGCTTAATAGGTTTCTTAATTACTTTTTGCTTTACTTTTGAACTGAGCTTACTTTCATTATTAATGATATTATTTATGGAAGAGTAACTTTTAATCACTTTTATTTCTGAATTTCCTCATTCTAAAGGAATAAGTTTTACCTTTCTACAGTATTCCATTATAAAACAATGTTAAGTAAAGACGCGACGAGCGGAATAATCCACAGTAACCAACCTCCTCTTTGTACAATATATTTTTTATTCAAAGTTTTATTAGAACCCAGAATTTGACTTTTGTATCTATAAAGTTTCAATTTCGTTGCGTTATCTATTTTTATATTTCCTTTTATAAGATTAAGTGCTATTTCTCTCACTGTAAGCCTATACTTTCTAATTTTTGACAAGTAAATCAAAAGTTGCTTCTGTTGTTTCTTGCTCTTTATGCTAACTACAAAGTTCAACTCGGTTAAAGTTTGCTTTAATTTATTTGACATTATTTAAGTAAATATGAAATAGGGTTAAAATCACCATTCAAATCTGGAATTATATTTGTTTGTAATCTAAATTTTTGTGGCGTATTTTGATTAAGGTCTAGCCTTATATAGCCAAATTCAGAGTTAGTCGCATCAATATATGCCTCCATAAAACCTTTAACCTTTGTAGGATAAACCTGAGAGGCCAACCGCATTATTTTTGCGCTATCACGCGGGTTTTTCATTATTATTAAATAGTGGCGGTTTAGACTTATAGTTCGCATTTGAGTTCCTTGTTGGAAAATATTTTGTGTGATAAATATAACAGTTATATTATTATAATGACTCCCTTTAGTAAATAAGTTAGAAAGTTTTTTATTGTTACATAGTTCGGTCATTAAATCATCAATTATTAATAAGTGGGGTTTAAATTCTTTGATATCTTCTTCACTTGGAAGTCCCTCTATATATATGCATTTAATATTATCTATAGTTTGATTGTGAAGATCTTGTTCCTGTCCATGGGCCCATAAAACCTTAAGATTGTTGATATTTTCGTTTTTAAAGTTAATGACATCTCTATGATGCTTCAAAATATCTCTAACTAAAAATGTTTTACCACTACTTGTTGGAACGCTCACCATACAAGTGAATGGATGTTTAAACCGAACGTGTTGTTTTTCTATTTCCATTAAATAAATACACAAATTTCTCAAAATAATATTTTATTAGCAAAATTTTTATTTGTATACAGTATAGTTTAATTTATATAGTATTTTATATAGATTTGCTTAAATTTTGTCGACATAAGCAAATGGAAGTGTATTAATTCCTATAATTCTTCTCTTTTCAGAAACAACTCTATAAGTTTTATCAAACACTGCTGTATATATATTGTGATAACTATCTCATCTAAACTGATGCTGAGTAACTGTAGTTGTCTTTGGATCTCCGTCTGCAAAGTTTTTAGCGAAACCATATAAAGTATCAAATTTAAGCTGGTCATCGATTTCATCAGTTAAACAAATTCCTTTTACTTTGATGTTTGTCTTTACAGTTCCATCAGACAACTTATCTTTATATCCATAGTTTTTAGGTCCGGACGAAGCAAATGAAGAAATGAACGCACCACGATCTTTATAATACTTTAATAACTAAATTTTAATTAGATTTTACAATTAATATTTATTATTAATTTAAACATTAAAATACCTCATATGCAAATTCCCCAAAGAAATCACCAAGTTTTGGTTCATAGGAGGAATTATCCTTTTGACAGAAAAGTATTGAGTCTGTGTCACAGTACCAAACGCAGCCTGGAGAATGTAATTCTAACTTTTCCATTTCTTCATAAAGCCTCAGCCGCGCAGATGCGGTTACATACGACGCTATGGCTATACTTGTGTATAGAATCTTCAATGTATTCATATGTAACAAGAAGTACATTATTAGTCATAAGTAATTCGTCGGTTATTTTATACTTTGGATCTGTTACAATTCGCCTGTATTGATCGTAGTCTTTTCAAATCAGTTTGACTTTGGTTTGGACGCTGTGCCAATTTTCCCCATAATCTGTTCAAAAGTAACTTTGCAATGAAACGTAAGCCTTCATTTGGAAACATTTTTTCAATTTAAATCATCTTTAATTTTGCATTGTCTTAAAAATTCTTGTTGCTTTTCAGCGTCAGATGCGCAACTTGAGGGCCATCCGGAGCGTTCCGTTTTAATCTTTAACCATTTTTTAATATAAGGTTGGAAAATATCTGTCGCTGTTTGCTCATAGTGAAGAACCTCGATTAAATTTATTATTTTATAGCCGACACTAATTGCTTTTTGAATTTCAATAGAAGTCCATGTTCCTATTAGTTGTCTCTTTTGGTGGTTGTGTGTACAACTCTCTTGATTTTTAGTTTGTGCGCACTTAATACATAAAGGAAAACATAATTTATTGTTCACTTGAACAGGCAGTACTGCAAAGTACAGCTGTTTTGGAGGTAGGATTATGCACTTAATAAATCAAAAGAAGTCTTTTACACTATTATTTTCAAATTCTGTGATTACATTTGGGTGCAAAACAGGATATCTTCCTTGAACATGAACTGTTGGATACAAACTTGTAAACTCTACATAACGACCTCTTTCATTTGGTGCGCAATCGTAAGTGAATATGAAGTTATTTGTACGTCCACCAAAGAAAGATTTACGTATGTTAGCCCCACCATATTTTTGAACATTCGTATAATACATGGTTCTCTTCTCTACAAATTTCTTAAGTGCAGGTTTTATTGCTATTTTCTTGTTAAACTGACATTCCCATATTATCTTGACTAAGAAAGATCTTCTGTTATAGTAATCGAGCTTAGCTTTAGCGGTGTCATAAAGTTTTTTGTAAGATTTGTTCAAATGCTCTTCCAGCACTTTATCTCTATCATCTTTAAAGCAATCAGTGCAACCATGGTTGTCACATCCAAAAAATTCAAGTACAAGATTTTTTGAAGGAATGTACCCATCAGCAAAGTAATCACCTAAACGTTGCTCTCTTAGAACTTAACACTTATATTTCATTTCTATTATAATCGAGCCAAAGATTAGCAACTATCGAATGTGTTATAGTCGATGTGTAACCTTTAATCGTGGTTATTCCAATGGTGTTTTCTTTGAGTACATTCGCACGAAAATCTTCCATTGCAATTCCAGCCAAAGTAAAGTTTCTAGTTAAATGGTCCAATTGAGTAACCGACTCTGTTAATTTTCTGAATAGCATCACGGACATTGTCAAAATTTTGACATCACTTTGGCAATATTTAATTAGTTCGTTTTTAAAGTTGAACACTTCATTTCGCTCTCTTTTTTCACTGTGCCACTCTCTTAATTTTATTGCAGCAGATTTTTTCATATATTTTACTCCATAATAGTCTAAATCAGGTAAAGGGCCTACGTACTTAAAGTTTTCCGATTTTGTAAATAAATGAGGAAAGTGGCCGTTTACAACAACACTTTCGATGCCAAAACATTTTGTTAAGTTACTGAGCGGTTGCTGAAAAGTGCTTAATGAATATAAAAAGCTTATATCAAATACAGACAGTTTCAAAATTTTTCGACCAGTCAAAATAACGCGCATATATTTAGAGTCGAAATTTCTATTGAACAGTAAAGATAAAATGCCCGTCGTACCCTTTGCTATTATGAGCAAAAACCAATATTAAAGCTTTACTTTTCTTTGCTTTTTTAGCTAAGTCTTTATATAAGAAATCTCCAAACTCTTTTACACAGTTATAGCCGTCAAACACAATTGAATCGACGCCGCAAAATTGACAAGTCTTAGTGGATTTTTCTTTCTTTTCTACATCCCAGCATTTGTCACATACTATTTCTATGAATAATTTTAAAATTTAGATATTTGATCACATAGTTCTGAAAATATTTACCGCAAATTAGTAAAATAGGTTTATGTTTTGATACTCCTTCGGAAACACTAAATTGTGCAGTGGGATACACCTTAGTTATACTTATGGGGGTCGTGTAGTAAAGTTCGTTGAATTTAGCAATACTCGTCATTTTAATAAACTATTATTTTGTCGATACGATTAAAATTACAATAATAAGTTAATCTAATTTGATCGAAAAGCAATAGATAAAGGCTATATTTATTAAATATTGCTCAGACTCAGCACGACTTGCTAAAAGCGAGTACACATCTGATAATGTCATCATTGCAGTTAAAATAAAAATAAGTGTTTATCCTTAAAGTATTTTATTGAGGAGCATTATGAACAATTTCATCTATAATAAGTTGCACATTTTCATTTTTTGATCGAAATTCTCTTACATTGAAAGTTACTTTGATATTTTTGTTGAAAATACGATTAAACAGTTCTGGAGTATATTTATGACATTCCCTAAAAATATGAGCCGCTAAAGGTTCATACTCTGATGTTTTATCAAGAATTAATTGACCTAAATGTTTAGAAACTGTTATTGGAACCTCTTTACCTGTATATAACTTAGCGCGGGCTACAAGATCAGTAATTGCTTTGAAAGCTGTTAGTTCATAAAGGCTTTACGGTTCGCCTGAAGCTCGAGGTGGCTTATGATCCTTTTTAAGTAAATATAAGCTTTCAATGAGATCTCTCCGGTTAAGTGGTTGATGTCGAATGAAATCATTCTTAGTTAAGAGGAAATAGATTGATGACATATAATAATCTGTATACCATGGACTTTTATGAAGCCAATTGGGTACTAGCACTTTTATAATTAATTTATTTCTTATACATTTCCAGAACTGATTAGGTGATGTTTCAACTGTTGACCATAAATCTAAGAATATTTCTACATAAACAGATTTATCAGGTTTATCTAAATATTCTATTATCTGAACACGCATCCTATCAAACATTCTATCTCCACGTATAAAAAACTTATGAAATACACATCGTATGCCGCTGACCTCTACTGCTTTTTGATAATTTATTTCGATAGACATATTACCGTTGATAATTTGAGTGCCTTTTGATAATTTGAATGAGTTTGAAAATTTGATGATTACTAAAATAATAACAATTAGCTATTAAAGTTTGTTTAAAGATTTGTATGAAAATACTTACTAATATCGTACTGTAGAGATCACAGAACAATTGAAGTTATTGATCAAACGTAAACAAATTGATTTCTATAATGATTTTATGCTGTTATAATCTGATAAATCTAAGTATTAATCTTATTTTATAAAACTTATACTTCGAAGCGACGATAAAGTGATGAATAGCAAGCGAAAATACGACTTAGCG
Source organism: Steganacarus magnus (assembly GCA_034698365.1). Lineage (NCBI taxonomy): Eukaryota > Metazoa > Arthropoda > Arachnida > Sarcoptiformes > Steganacaridae > Steganacarus > Steganacarus magnus. Next base: position 16,012 of record JAQIVF010000702.1, read on the forward strand.
ATACGATATAATGCCTCACAACGTAAACAACCGAATTGGCGATTAGATGATATAAAGATATTGAAATTTCTGTAAGGACGTTAATCATTAGTAAACATTCCCGCATTGATAGGGCGAGTGAGAGAGAGCCAAAAGGTATAAAGGTTTGATACTCTGTATTTACTGTATTTAAATTTACTCTAATAAAGATTTGACTATATAAATATAGAGAAATTACTGTATTTTAGAAAAATTTCATTTTAGTAATAGGTTTTAGACTATAATAATAAGGAATTGAGTGATTTTAAAGAAGACAGTGCTAATAGGGAAGGGTCAGCTGATTGTTTTAATAGGGGCCAAATTATAGTAACAGGGGTAAACTGATTGTAGTAATAAGGGGGGTAAACAAATTATACAAATAGGAGGTCAAGAGATAGTTATGATAGGGAAACACTTGCGTAGGGTTAACTGTAATTTTGGGGGATCTACTGAGAGGGGAAACACATAAGACACACTGAGTAAGTGATTGAGTGAGTGATTGACTGACTGAGTGACTTACTGAGTGAGAGACTGACTGAGTGAGTGCGTGAGTGAGTGCATAACTGACTTAGTGAGTGACTGACTGAGAGACTGATTGAGTGAGTGCGTGAGTAACTGAGTGACTGAGTGAGTGTGTGACTGAGTGACTGACTGAATGAGTGACTGAGTGAGTGAGTAACTGACTGAGTGAATAAGTGACTGAAAGAGTGACTGAGTGAGTGACTGAGTGAATGAGTGACTGAATGAGTGACTGAGTGAGTGACTGAGTGAATGAGTGACTGAAAGAATGAGTGACTGAAAGAATGAGTGAGTGAGTGACTGAGTGAGTGAGTGACTGAAAGAGTGACTGAGTGAGTGACTGAGTGAGTGAGTAACTGACTGAGTGAATGAGTGACTGAGTGAGTGACTGAGTGAATGAGTGACTGAATGAGTGACTGAGTGAGTGAGTAACTGACTGAGTGAATGAGTGACTGAAAGAGTGACTGAGTGAGTGACTGAGTGAATGAGTGACTGAATGTGTGACTGAGTGAGTGAATGAGTGAAATTTTCCCAGCCAGTTTTCCCTCTACTCTTAGAAGACTCAAATCAAAAAGCTTTGCAGTACTTTTATAAGCGAACGCTCAAGTAAGTGTGCAAATCTCGTTTGGACATACAGTAAAGTGATCACTTGAAAGCTTCACTTAGTTTACGCAGCCGTCAGTGTGACTCAAACAAAATGTAGCGCTCACTTCGAAATGTGGTGCTGAAAATGTGGTGCCCAAAAATGTGGTGATACGTAAGATCACTTCTGTTAAGAAAACATTGTTTAGAAAATAATTTTCAAAGTAAAGAAAAAGAATTAAATTTTCTCAGCTAACAATAGTATCTATTATTTAAACCAAATGTTTTCTAAAATTAAAATCATTGTTGTGATTACAACTTGAGAGAGTGCACACAAAAATTAGTTTCAGTCAGTGTTCGAACAGTGAACATCAAACATTTATGTAGCCAATAATTTAAGACAAAATTTTGAGAAGATTGTTGTTAAATTTTTTCTCAACTATACATATTAAACAAAATACTAATTAAACTAAAAATATTGTTATATAAAATTTCTTAAAAGAAAAAATTTTCAGACAAAAAAGACTCCTATATTGAAATTTTATTACCAAAAAATCTTCCTATCAATAAATTTTTTCACAAAAAAGCCTCCTACCATAAAAAAGCGACAGACGGACGGACATGTCAAATCCAATAGCTCATTGATATAAAATCAAAGTGAGCTAATAATGATCGGATATCGCTATAAATTCATAGGTGCATGCATGTCGAGTTGTTTACTTAAGGATATCATAAACAATCGATTTTTACATAAAATTTATACGTTGTTCAACAACAGATGCGAACAAGAATAGCATTGCTGTCGTAAATGTGGCTTAAATAAATAAAGTATTTAAAATTAATAAATATGCAGAAATTTAATCCGAAATTTAATCTAAATAAGCCATTGCCGCGAAATATGGTCATCACAAACAGTGGCAATCATTTCTATGCGATAGGTTTGTGGCAGTGGACTATTGCTAATGCGAAGCGAAGTACAGTCTATTTCAGTCCAGTATTGAATCTAATGAGTGTATTAATATTATGCGTTCGATCAATCATTTCAATAATATATGAGGAACAGAAGACAGAGTTTTACGCTAAAATCGGAGATTTAAGTTACTTTATAAATATGCGCTATCAGTATAGTATGTGCATAATATTATTCTATTTTGTTGCAATTATCAGTCAAGCGATACATTACTGGAATTACACTCACAATATATGGCCGACATATATGAAAGTGTTTGAAATGATGGCCGGATTGAGTTCACCACAATCTGTTGGTCTCAATGATACGGAAAATATTCATAAATTAATAACTATGTCGAGAAAATTATTTAACATCAACAAAATAATTGCAAGCATTGTCAGTCCTTTTATTCTAATTATTGCACATTGTGTTCCCATTGCTATTAAATGTAATCTGCATGAGATTATTTGCTACACAATTCCGTGGACTTTGCTATTCGTATTTTGCTCATCTTATGTAATAAATGTCTTTATTTGGCAAATCACTTACTTTTACCTGATTTGCTATTACCTAAAGTTAAAGCTCAGAAGTATTTATTGCAATATTGACAACTGTACTAAAACTACTACTGTAGCGATCATTGATTCAAAAATAGTATCTTTACTTAAATCTTTGCATAAGATTTATCTGGAAATTAATGGCTATAATGACAACTACTGGGCAATGTTTGCATTCTGGTTCTACGTGTTATTTTCCTCTATTGTTTGTCTTCTATTGTACAGCGCATTGTTTGGCAAAATTATGATAATTATAAGAGTGATGTTTATCTATTGTTCAGCTTTTTTCAGTTTAATATTAATTGTATTAGTAGAGAGTACTTGTATGGCTCTGCGCCTTCAATGGTGTATGGCTCTGCGCCTATGGCCGTTAACAATGGTG
>JAQIVF010000703.1:0-19021 GCA_034698365.1 Steganacarus magnus
CATATAATTGAGTTTTTTAGTGCATAAATGCATGCATATTTGTTCGGTTTTTTCGTGCATATTATCCGGATGCTGTTTATAAGGTAAACTATGATGCAAAACATTTGATTCTACTTTAATTTTAACATCACTCAACTTAAAACCGTCACATTAACTGTGTTTTCATTCAAAAATATTTTATTTAAAAAATAAAAACTTCATTAAAATATTTTCTAACTTATTATATACAAAAAATGTTACTGAAACCTTTTAATTATTGATTACACTTTAATCTTGCACAGCAAATAAATTGGCAAAATATTTAATGTTTATCATCTTATATACAAACTTCAATGGAAAATCAATTAGACTTTAATCAAAATAAAAATCAATGCCATTAATTTGTTTTATTTTATTTAATAGTTTTATCACTGTTTAATAATTATTGGCAGCAAACCAATAAATTATTATCTATATTTAAATTTACAAATTAATATCTTTTCGACTCATTAAAAGAAAAAAATTAAAATGTATCTGAAATTCAATATTTTTCAATTCGATATCACCAAAAATATTTTTAACAAAATTATCATAATTTACTAAAAATTGTTGAGCTTTTAGTTGATCACTAATTTTTAATTTATTAAATCCCGACCACGACATTATATATCCCTTTAAATCGAGAGCGGAAACCGTTGATTGACTAACAAAACTATCATTTCTGACAAAATCAGTGAATGGCAACACAACCGAAGTATAACTACTATCAACCATTTGTCTCTCTTTCTGATCCCATAAAAGTGATGGCGAGCTGTAAAACTCGTTCACTAGATTTTCAATTGAGCGATGATTTTGAAAATCCAAATGCGAAACGCGTGGCATTTGATACCCGATCAGAGCCAACACTCCTCCGCGAACCAGAATGCGTTCAGTTTGCGCATAAAATTGATTTAAATCAAACCAATGAAATGATTGCGAAGCAGTAACCAATTGCACGCTATGGTCAACAACTGGTAGCTGTTCTGCAACCGACACCTAATATCATTTCTATTTAATGTTTTCATTAAATAATGCGCTCATTTAACTCTTACGTCATAATTGACATTAGATTGAGTGTTGTATTTGATTGCAGTTTTGATTTGCGCGACACTCGAGTCATAGCCATAAACGCGTTTAAAGTGTGGCGACAATAGTTTGGTGCACTGACCCGAACCACAGCCCACGTCTACACATGTTTCCAAATCATTGCTATTGAAATATTGACGCACATATTTAATTAAATGCGATATTAATAGTTTAGGGGGTGATGGACGGAATTGGGAGTAAAGTGATGCGATATTTGCATCCGAAAACAAATTTTTGCTCATAATATTTTCGACGCATTAAAGGTGTAAACTGTCTGTTATTTAGTTTTCTTGATAAGCTTATACCGTAAGTTATATTTGCATTAATTACCGAACTATGAATACTAATCATTTGCAATATTGTCAAAATTATCATTAAATATTAGACATTGATTTAATTATTTTTTCAATAACTTGTATGAATTATTCAATTTTACAACAATTATTTAAGAATGCGTAAATTTTCTGAGATATTTAAATAGAATCACATTAAGTTAAAAATTTTGGATTTTTCAATTTTTAAAAAACTAATTAAGACACTCCATAAGGCTTTATCGAATTTAACATTAATCTATAACTTTTAAACTAAAGGAGAAATTATTTTGAGTAGTTGCACAAAAATAAAAAATTAACGTTTTAGCAACTTTTAATGAAAAAATTATAATGAACGACAGATAACAGTATTTTTATCTAAACGAATTGCTCAAAAATTTCGCTTAACTTCAATTTAAATATTAAAAATGTGAAAATAAATGTACCAATGTTTATGTACCAATTTTTATGTTAAGAAATATCGTTTCATAAATTTCAATTTTTATAAAGAGAGTGAATTCTAAGTTTAGCAATTTTTGGTATAGAAAATTTGTTAAGATTTAAGTTTAAGTTTTAAATTTTTTATCTGACTTCGATAAAATCAAGGCAGGTAAATAGATTTTTTTTAGATTTTGGTTTGACCGTCTGTGGTGCCATCTTTATGATAATAAAGGGATATTTTTTAATAACTAGGGTTACCCCGTTTTCTTCGAAAAAGTTTAAATATTAGACACCTGCCCATATGTCCCCTACCTCTGTGCCCCCTTATTAAACAATCTATTTATTTGATATAAATCATTTTTTTTCGGTTTTTATCAAAAGCGCCGCTTTTTCAATAGATATAACAGATTTTAATTAATATAGTGTTTAATAGTATGCATAATGCTATACTGTATACAGACAGTAGACAGATTCATTTGAGCATATACAGCACTGTATATCGTAACGCTGTTGTCATGGAAATATTTACTGAAATCGTTCCTTTAGGTAATACATGATAAAGGGCATTTAACGGAATTTCATGTATTACCTAAAGGAACGATTTCAGTAAATATTTCCATGACAACAGCGTTACGATATACAGTACTGTATATGCTCAAATGAATCTGTATACTGTCTGTATACAGTATAGCATTATGCATACTATTAAATATATTAATTAAAATCTGTTATATCTATTATTGAAAAAGCGGCGCTTTTGATAAAAACCGAAAAAAAATGATTTATATCAAATAAATAGATTGTTTAATAAGGGGGCACAGAGGTAGGGGACATATGGGCAGGTGTCTAACATTTAAACTTTTTCGAAGAAAACGGGGTAACCCTAGTGTTATTAGAAACGAAGGTTATGTCCTAAAACGCAGCCACCAACAAAATATTGTCATCGTTACAGAATTTACAATCGAAATTAATTTATTTTTACAATGAAGAAATTTCAATTTAGAGAAAATATTAATTAACTTTCTTACAGAATAAATTTTAACAATAATTGTTATTAATTAATATAAGTTTTTACATAAATGTTTATTATTTATAATATTTATTTTTCATAGTTAATATTTTTCAGGTTTACTTGTATTTGTCTGTAAATATGTTGCAGTGTTGACGGTGTCTGCGTTTTAGTACATAACCGAAACGAAATATACAATTTTAAACTTACAATATATCAGATCAGAGCGAGCGAACGTAATGACCATAAATAATCATATTTAATAAAATAATATCCATTTATCTAAAAAAACTCAATACGAAGTCAGATGTTATACCCGTTTAGATCTTGTTTAATATTGTGGTAATTATAATTTTTTCGAAACTTTCCGTTTTCAATCCATTTTTTGATACCCGATTCCCTCCCTTTTTACATGATTTTAAAGCCGGGAATCCCTAGTTATTTGCTAAATTTAGTTTAAAATTTAAATAATTAGCTTTTTTCTTTTGAATATATGTCTTTCGTGAATTTTAAAATAACTTAATTAAGTTAAACCGTTAATACCTCTAAATAAAATGATGATACAATGCTGTAATAGAAGTTGCATGCACTGCACTGTTACAGTACTGTACACGTTGTTAGAAGTAAATATATCATATATATTACATAATAATAGTTTGTTTTCTTTTCGTGTTTTGTACAGTTAGACATTTAATTAAATATCACAATAAGAAATGCCGCTCACGTGTCGTTTTTATTTGCAAAAATTTCCAGAAGTGGACGATGTAGTGATGGTTAATGTGAGGTCGATCGCAGAAATGGGTGCTTATGTGCATCTTCTCGAGTATAATAACATCGAAGGTATTTGAAGACATACTATTCTAAAGCATATTCATATTAATCGATGTTTAAACAGGAATGATATTATTATCGGAATTATCTCGACGTCGTATTCGATCGATTAATAAGTTGATTCGTGTCGGACGTAATGAGTGTGTTGTTGTGATACGTGTTGACAAAGATAAAGGATATATTGATCTGTCGAAGCGTCGCGTTTCGCCCGAAGATATTGTCAGATGCGAAGAAAAGTTTGCGAAGGCTAAGGCTGTAAGATTTCTATCATTTTATTAACAAATGTTTTTGTTGAATACAATTAGAGACACTTTTCAGTTGTTTTAGCATTCATTTTTAACTTTATTTTTATTTTAAATTATGTGATTGTAGGTAAACAGTATATTAAGACATGTGGCAGAAATTTTAGATTATAAGAGCAACGATCAATTGGAAGAGTTATATAAGAAGACTGCCTGGCATTTCGATGAAAAAATGAAAAAGCAAACGTATTCTTTCGATATGTTCAAACACGCTGTCAAGTAAGTTTCACGTGACGTACAAGTATTGATAAATAAATAATATTGATGTTTTGACAAATTATGTGCCGGTAATTACTAGTAGGTTAAAGAATTAGTTAATGAGCCCATAAGTATTTCGGTATTTACAAATAATCACTTAATAAGCTTATATACGGTAAATGTAGCATAAAGTTCCACAGGATATCAATTTTGTGTGTTGAATCTGTAATTGAAATTTTTTATGATTTAGTCAATCAAATTTAAAAAATTTATTTTGAAATATTCAAAAATAGTTAAACAGAGAAATAAAATGCAAGTTTAAACAGTTTAAAAATAATGGCATGTTTCATGTTAAATAAGTTACTAGATATTTAATAAACTGTTAGACTATATTTTTGTTAATTATAATTGATTTGATATAAATACCAATAATTAGTGATCCAACTGCGTTAGACGAGTGTGGTCTCGATGATCGAACGAAGGAAATATTATTAACTCATATTAAACGTCGTCTAATGCCACAAGCAGTTAAAGTAAGAGCTGATATAGAAGTTGGATGTTGCGCTTATGAGGGCATCGATGCCGTGAAAAATGCGTTGAGAGCTGGCATCGCAATCTCCACTGAAGATATGCCCATCAGAATCAATTTAATCGCTCCACCGCTTTATGTGGTCACTACTACTACTATGGAAAAGGAAAAGGGTTTAGAAATTCTAAAAGAATCATTAAATAAAATAGAAGAATCAATCAAAAATGCTGGCGGAATATTTAACATTCAAGTTGAGGTAATAAAGCGTTTTCCAATAATACTTGTTTCAGTTTTTTAGAGTGTTTCAAAAATATTGTGTTTTTAGCCTAAAGTGGTAACTGATATCGACGAAGCAGAGTTAGCGAAGAAACTCGAACAGCTCGATGAAGAAAATAGAGAAATTCCTGGTGACGACGATGAGGAAGGCGATGGTGATGGCGATGAGGAAGGAGATGAAGAGGTTAATAATCACGAAGAAATAAATGCTGCTGATGTCGCACAAGACGGAGAGATTAATGATTAAATTTTTAATTAGAAATTAATTAAATTTTTTTAAATGATTTATATACCATCAACATATCGTTCAATTGTTTCTTACTATCCATACTTTTTTGTCTTTTTCGTCAACATATGCGCGTTCTTATGACTTAAATATGACGCCCGCGGAATAAATGACAAATAATTTGATTACTTTCTACTGACCAAAGGAATTTGGTAAACAAATATTTTAGGGATATATTAAACGAAGAATAATAATATAAGTATATTTTAAAAATTCTCTTTGAATGTTTTATTTTGTAAATATTATTTATAATAGGGTTTAATTTGAATATAAAGGTATATGTTTTATATTACCGTATAATCCAGTTTTATTTCACATGTGATATAAATTAGATTTGATACTTTAAAACCAAAAACTCCAAAACCCATTTTACCACATATGATAAAAAAAAGAATACAGTTCTGCTACTTTCCATCACATGTGATATAAATGGATGTAACGTTACTCTATTTTTAATTCAATCTTCAAACCCCTTTCAAAACTGTGAAAACGGCAATTTTTCAATTTTAAACGAAAAAATTGGAATTAATTTTTAAAGTTGAATTCCTTTTTTTATTTTATGTGATACAAATTGGCAGATCTTCCATTTTTTATCCCACCTCCAATTTAATCACATGTGAAATAAAACGGGATTATACGGTACATGTATAAACGCTTATAAATTAGTTAGAAACCCTAACCAAACTACGGATTATTTGAACAAATTGAAAATTTGAGTGTTCTCGGTGGTGGTACAGTATCTCAAGACAAAATTTCATTACTTTAAAAATTCATTTAAGCAAAAATAACATTTAAATTCAATAAACATTTATTAGCTGTTAATATTTTTTAAGCTATAAAGTTTGTTACAGTATTATTTTTTCATACAGTATGTTCGAATTTTCCGCATCATTTGTCAAATTTACAACTGCCCGGTAATTATTAATCTCGAATAAAATAATAATGTGAAATTATTTTAGTACATTTAGTGTCTCCCTTTTCCGTCAAATTTCCGTCACTCACCGTCAAATTTGTCGACCTTTTAAATAAAGTTTGTTTGATATTGAATCTACAGTACAAACAGCAGAAAAATAGAAAATGTTTTACGGAAGAAACTAAAGTTTTACACTTGATTTAAATTCCATTTAATTCAATTATATAATTAAGTTTAAAAAATTTATCAAACTATTTTTCAAATGATTTAAAAGTTTTAAATTTAACAGTATAAGCTTTTAACAAACTTTTTTCGCCTTTTTTCAAACAATTTTCAAGTAAGAATTATAGTTTGCAAATTGTTAATAGTAGGACTAATAAAAGTTTAGAAAACAAGAGAGTAATAACTTTGGTTTAATAAAATGCTTTACATTATATGCGGCTCTCAAACCATTTGTTGGACGAACTTGTTTTATAATAACTGTAACTGTATTGGTAACTATTACTTAAGATGGTGAATGTATAGTATGTATCGTATACAATGTATAGCACACACATACATAATAGCTGCAGCACTCACAGCACTGAATTGCGTATAACTCTCAACGTGGCGTTTGAGCGTCGTATCACTCACTTCGATACAACTAACGACAAATTATAGAAGTACTGAAAATACAGTGTACAGTATGCAGTGTTATGCGAGCGCAGTGTTATTGTGATTAGTATTCAATAATAATATGTGATCCAATCTTTGCACTAACTGTCATATTTATTTTTTTAGTTCATTTTTTTGTCAAATATGTTTATTTTTAATTAATTGAGTCAAATCATGAAACAAATTTACATCTTTATTTTATTTCTATCATCATTTTCGCATATAATCGGTAAGAAATTGATTGTATTTATTTATTTTATTTTATTTTCCTAACCTGTATTTTCCCCTAATTTATAGTTCACTTAACGCTAATTGTTATTATTATTTTGACTTATTAGGTATTTTTGTTTAAAGCCCTTAAATACATATTCATTTGTTTCCCATAAAGATTTTCAATTTTCTTTTTCAATACGATTGAGCTTTTGTTAGTTAATCTTTGAATGGGATTTTCCTATACTAACGTATTAGAAGTTATTTTATTTTTACAAAAACAATAACATGAGACTCGAGTCTCGTTACATTTATTTACTATTTTGAGTTATCGTATATATTGTATAGATATAATTATATGTGGTTTCTTTTGAAGGAAAATTTATGAGGAAAAATTATAACAGAGGATTTTTTTGTTGTTTAATTCATTTTAGTTTCTAATTTAAATAAAATTGTTTGTATAAATTAAGAAATAGTTTTAACGGTACGTTTGTAGTTGTATTTTTTGAGGTCAAGGTTTATAAATATAATTGAACCAATAATTAAAAGATAGTTTTGTTCGCAACTGTCTGTCCTTCGTGTCTATTATGAAATAAATAAAGATTAATGAAACCCTTAATCTGCTATTGTATTGCAAATGATTCTCAAAATATTTAATTGGGAAGATTGTGAAGCTGTTTCACGATTTCTATTGTTGTTAATGTTTATATTGTGATAACACTTCAGAATCGACATCATGTCCACACCCATCAGTGAATCTATACTCTCAGGTAACATTATCTGATGAACAGAAACTTAGTGGAGGATCGACAGCAAAGTACAAATGCGATGACGGTTACGAACTTTTCGGTTCATCAACAAGAACTTGCGGTTCAGATGGAAAATGGTCTGAAGAAGTGCCTTACTGTGGTAAGAATGTTGCGTGCATGGCATGCATAGTATATAAACAATAAGTGATAGTATTGGAGTGAAACTATTGTAATGATTGTTATTAATTGTTTGAGCGTAGCCGTGAATGTAGCGTATGGTAAGCCAACTAATCAGTCGAGTACTATTCGTGGCGGAGATTCGCGAAATGCGAACGACGGCGACACCACTATTGTTCACGAAAACAAATACTGCACTGAAACGAAAGTAGAGAACTCTCCGTGGTGGCAGGTGGACCTCCTTCAGCCCTACCAGATTAAGGTGATCAGGATTGTCACGCGTGGATGTTGTGGTCATCAACCATTGCATGATTTAGAGATTCGTGTTGGCAACAGCTCTAGCGTTCAGGGAAATCGATTGTGCGCGTGGTATCCTGGAACTCTTGGTACGTCATAGCATTCAAACACTATATTGATTTCACTATTATTAAACATTTGTTTTTCTTTCGGCAAAGATGATGGCGTTCAGAAGGATCTTCCCTGCGCTATACCTGTAACAGGAAGATATGTTTATATTCAAATGGTTGGCATTGAAGGATCCTTATCTCTGTGCGAGGTTTTTGTTTTCACGACCAAAGGTATGCATTGCTTTAACTTATTAATTAATTTGCATAATTTCATGTTTTATTTTTTGTATTTTAATTTAATGCAAAAATGTTTATTTTTTATTGTGAAGAGTTTTCTGCTGATCGCTGTGGAAATCAGATGGAATATCAGCAGTTAACCAGTTTCAACCAAACGTGCTACGAATTTCAAACTCAAAGAGGTGGTTCGTTCAATGATGCGGAGCTGTATTGTAAAGCGAGGGGTGGTTTAGTTGTCAACTCAGTTATTGAAGTCACACATAACTTTTTATCTTACGAATTGGAAAGAGTTAAGAGCAAATTAAAGTCAAAGCTTGTATGGCTCGGAGCGCGACGCGATGTTAACCACCACAGCGGTCCCAGCTTTCATCGCTCCAGAGCTTCTATTTGGCATTGGGTTAATGGCCAATCTATTACTAACTTTCTTTGGGCAGAAGATCAGCCAAATAATTACAATGGGCAGCAAAATTGCATTGTTCTCGATGGGGGAAGAAAGTGGCTCTGGAATGATGTTACTTGTGGTAAGACTAGATTTTTTTATATCAACTTTACTTTATTCTTTTGTATGAACTTTTTTACTATTATGCTCATTGTCTTCTAAAAATTTTAAAACTTCAATATTACGGTATGGATTGCGATATTTTCGTTATGCTTAATTTAATTACCGTACTTGATATGAAATCAAAATTTACTAATATTGTATTTCAAAAAAAGTTTTGTAGTTTTGTCATGTCTTGAAAATATTTCCGTTTTATTATAGTATAAAATTTAATGTTGAGTTTTTTTGGGAATTATAAATTAATTAAGTTTTGCTTTTTGAATAATTTTTTTTGAATTTATTGAATTACAAATGATTGATTTAAACTTTATATTATTAGGATCACTGAAGTTCAGAACTTGAAATTTTCAAATTGAAAACTTATTTATTTTTTTGCCAAACATTTAATTCCATTTCGATTAATTCGCTCTGTTTGTGTTTTGTCTCATTCTAGTGACCACACATACTATACACTTTATGTATAAAAACTTTGTGCGCTCATATAGAAAATAGATGTAATTTCATAAAAGAATTGAAAATTAATAATTTATTAACCCTGAAAAGCTTTGAAAAATTAGGCAATTTTATTTATTAAAAGAATTTAATTTTTTGCCATATTATAAAACATAGTCTTCGCTTAATCTAACTTTTTGTCATTTCTTTTGTTATAACACCGTTTAAGATTAATCATATTAAGAATCAGTTTCAACTATATATCAAACGATTTCTTATGTAATGAAAACAATGCTTTTATTCGAGCAAAAAATACCGGTATATAAGAACTGTTATCCATATTTCATAATTTAAACTCTTTATATTAATGAGGATAAGCTTATGATAAAATGAAGTATTGTTAAGCATATCTTATCTCTTTTGTGCTTCTATACGCTTTATAGTATACAGAGTATTTGATTTCAACAAAAGATACAATAAAACTTGTGTTGATTATCGAAAACCAGACCAACTAATATACAAAGGAAATATATAAAATATTTAAGCTTATTATTTATAGTTATAAATGTGACTTTTATATTTCATTGTGCAAAGTCATTATGCATTTTGTTCATAATGATATAGTACTTAACATTTTATTCTTACGTGTTAAGTCTTAGAGCACAGAGTAGTGCTTATGAACTTATTGATCAGGTTTGAAATACTTGTCTTTTTATTTAAAGCTTGTCATGTTTACAGAAAATAACTTGTATACATCTATACATTTATACATTTTGCTTTATTGCAATTCATTGTAATATTTGATTGAACTCTTGCTTTGAACAGACTTAGACTATTTGCCGTGGATATGTCAATACACTCCATCCAACTGCGGAAGTCCGGACAAAAAAGAAAATTCAACATTTGTTGAGCGCGATTATCGTGTCGGCAAAACAATTTCTTATCATTGTCCTATAGATCATAAATTGGACGGAAGTAAGAATAGAATTTGTCAAAGTAATGGTTTTTGGAGTGACAACTCTCCTTCCTGTGTATACGTTAATTGTGGTCCATTGCCCAATATATTGAACGGTAAAGTTGAGTTTCTAAATCAATCGCGAACCACTTTTAATTCGACAGCAAAGTATGTGTGCGATGAAAATTATACTCTGGTTGGCAACGCTACCAGAGTTTGTCTTGGAAACGCGACATGGAGTGAGACTGAGCCAAAATGCTTATACAGCTGGTGTCCTGTATTAACATATATACCAAACGGTGCTATTAATATTACCAATCGCACCGAAAACGGTATTGCGAGCTACAGTTGTCATAAGGGGCACAAACTTATTGGTAACCAAACTCGCAAATGTATTCTCGGAGGAAAATGGAGTGATGACGAACCTGTTTGCAAATGTATAGCACTTTATTAAAAAATTATTTATTTAAGTAACGATTCATTAATTGTTATAGTTATCGATTGTGGTACACCTTTGGAGGTACGCAATGCTAAATTCAGATTATTAAATAGCACTACATTTTTTTCGAGTATTGTTAAATATGAGTGCGACGAAAACTATACCATAATTGGTAATGAAACTCGTAATTGTACTGAACATGCAAACTGGAGCGGCATTGAGCCAACTTGTAAACGTATGAATTTAATTTTTAAAACTGTTAAATATTTATAAATTTGGATGTATTTTTTATAAATTGAAATTTATCTTAATTTTTTAGTTATCGATTGTGGAAAACCGAAAATGAATGGAGGCGTTAAACTTCTTACTGAAAGTTACACTATTAATTCAATGGCAGAATTTCAGTGCGAATCTGGCCATAAAATGGTTGAGGGCGACAGCAAACGGGTTTGTGGTCCAAACGGTATATGGAGTGGAACGCCACCGGTTTGCAAATGTAAATCTATTAAAAATAATTTTTTTCTTTCATCTTTATTTTAAACTTTGAAATAAATTTTTTAAGTAAAATTTCATAGGATTATGCTTTTATAATTTATTATGAGTCAAGTTTTACTACATAACTTGAAATTCATATTAAATTATCGAATCATCCCATAGTACATCATTGTTCGTTTGAGAATATTTAGTTCTTTATAATAGGTTATAAAATATCTAACTTTTCATTGCATGCCGTTATTAACGATTTCAATAGTAATTATGGGTTGTATACGATTTTTCTCACGATATTTGTTGTGTTATTAATTATATTACGATTGCAGCCGTTGAATGTGGTAGAGTTCAAACGATATTAAAAGGAGAAGTAACATATATCAATTCGACAACATTCTTGAACAGTCAAATTGCATACTCGTGTAGCACTGGTTATCGGTTAGTTGGTTCTAAAACTCGATATTGCAATGATGACGGACGTTGGTCTGGTATTACTCCCAAATGTGAAGGTAAACTCACAAATATTGTTATGTCTATAAATATAGATTATTTATATTTACTTTCTAATAGAAATTCGTTGCGTTCCACCCGAGGTTCCAAAAAATTCTTCTGTTGTTTATAGTGGAAATGATAGATCTTCGAGTGATTCATTTAAAGTTGGTTCTAGTGTTCAATACAGGTGTTCTCTCGGACACAAAGTTCAGGGTCAGTCACTAAGGACTTGTGAATCTATCGGATTATGGAGTGGTGCGCCTCCTATTTGCGTTTGTATGTATATTATATGTTTGTTTGATTATTTCATTATTTATTTATTAACACTTATTTGTTGAATTGATTACTTTAGACATTGATTGTGGCCTACCATTTCCAATAGCTCACGGAAAATTGTTGCTCAGTAGTAACACTACTTATTATGGCAGTACTGTTGAATATGAATGTGACCGCAATTTTAAATTGAATGGTCCGGGAAGGCGTATATGTCTCGAAAATGGAACGTGGAGTAGTTTATCGCCAATTTGTGATGGTATGGTCACACTCGCCTTACAGTATTCCCATATTCGATACTAGCTATTAATTTGGTTTATTTATTTAATTAATAGTCGTGACGTGTGGAAAACCTGAAACAAAAGATGATAAAACTATTGTGGAAGCGAATAGTTTGTCAGTTGGAGCAAAAGCGATGTATGTGTGTACTCATGGTTTTGAACTTAATGGTGACGACACTAGAATTTGCCAGTCGAACGGCGATTGGAGCAGTGAAATACCATATTGCACGCGTATGTTTGCTTTTTTGATTTATTAATTTTATTTAATATGTAAACGCTTACTAGATATGCTAATAACTTAAGATTTATTTAAACGTTATGACAAAAAATCAAATTTGAACATAATATACAAGATTATTGACCTAAATTTTTACAAATCACATCCGACTAAAAATTTGTGAGTTTAAAGGCAAAAAATGTTGAAAACTTTCCTGAAAGAAAAGCAATTAATAGTCGAAACAAAATTTAAAAACTCAACATAAGTCAAACATTCATAATTCATTTGTCACATAAATGTTGAAACATATGAAAATGTTTGACACGCTCTGTAAAAGATTTTACCGTACTATGCTATACTAATGCTTAAACAGGTGTGCCTCGTTTTAAATAAAGTTTCCCAATATAAATAAAGTGTATTGTTTTTAGCGAATTTATTCTTTCCAGTTTTTAAATAAATAATAGTTGAGCAAAAGTAGCGTTGTTTCTTCAACTTGCGTTTCTCTGCAAGTTTGTTCGTTCATTTTCAAAAATACCGATAAAATGTAATTTCACTTCCTTTAAATCTTAATGCATTATTATGATCATTGTATATAAATGATAATTTTGCATTCACTCGATTATCATATAACTCTGTAAAGTTCTAGGAAATCTTAGAGGTGAAATTTCTAGCGCGCTTTGCATTTATATAATTCCTTTATTCTGCAAATGAAGGGAAAGTTTAAAAAACTACTATTGGCTTTTTTGCAATAATAGATTTTTATGATTTTAAATATACTGAATAGACCTCAGAATATTAGAGAATATTCCAATATCATAATACTTAAACACTAAATTTTCATATAAAATTCCTAAATATAATAATGATTTTATACTCAGTGTATTGCACATTGTATTCAATTGCATATTTGCTAACAATAATCTAAAAAGTTAAAATTGGGTGTATTTTTATAATAACCTAATGTATTAATTATATATATGATGCTAACAGTTGTGGATTGTGGTCGACCAGAAGTAATAGCAAATGGTCGCGGATATCTAGTTAATGGCACGACCACTTTTGGAAGTATTGTCGAATATCATTGTATGCCAGAATTTAAAATGATTGGAGATTTGCAGCATCGAAAATGTTTGGCTGCTGGAGATTGGAGTGGAACCGTTCCGCGTTGTCTCGAATTGTCTATTGTTAATAAAATGGAGAACAATGTTGAAGGAAGTTCGGATGAGCACTCTGATGCCAATTATGAATCGTCAAAAGCTATTGGCATTGGCATTGCTGTCGGTGCTGGTGCTCTTCTTATTCTCATCATCATTGTTGCTGTTATATGTCTTAAAGCGTAAGTTATAAGTTATACATTACAAATACATATAATTAATGCTATTTATTAAA
Source organism: Steganacarus magnus (assembly GCA_034698365.1). Taxonomy (NCBI): domain Eukaryota; kingdom Metazoa; phylum Arthropoda; class Arachnida; order Sarcoptiformes; family Steganacaridae; genus Steganacarus; species Steganacarus magnus. Next base: position 14,101 of record JAQIVF010000703.1, read on the forward strand.
ATTTTTATGCTGGAATGCTTCTTAAGTTTATTTTTTACTTTAAAAAGGTCTAAGAAATTTATTCCTAATAATTATACTATTTTAATAGTTAAAAATGTATGAAATTTACACTATTTAATAACTCTTGAAAAGTGCTAATTAGGAAACTGTAAGAAATTGTATTCAGTACTAAATTCATATATAAATCAAGGATCTCTGAGGAAACATGCACATAATCTTGCACTTAAACTTAATCTCCTATTCATTATAATTTTATTTTTTAAAAATCTATACCAATCACTTTTAAGTAATTCTAATTTGAATTTTGTTGGTTTTGGGATTAATTTAATCAAATTAATATGCATTAAGTTATATGTTGAAAAACATATTTTATGGATAACAAACTGATTTAAACGATTTGACTTATATTAGCAAAAAACCACAACCAATAAAAAACACGGAAAATGTTGAAGTGAATCGACAACCAGACAAAGACACTGCCACTGTTATGTCTTATTCGAGATTAAGTTTAGAAACAGAAGCGGCTGCCGGTGTGAATAATTTACAAAATAACGGCGCTATAAGGCATCATCCAAATGGTTTGGTCACTTTTAGTCCACCACAAGGTCATAATCATCAACCTCTTTACGCAAACACCAGTGGTTATAATCGAAACAATGGAAATACTGTAAGTGTTTCGATTCGATCGTCGCAACCACAAAATCAACTGCAGGCTGCCTCAAGATTTGCGTCCATCAACAGTAACAGTAATAGTAATAGCAATGGACAAATTCAAAGCCATAACGTTTAACTTATATGCCTTATAAAATTAAGTTGTGATATAATTTTTTTAGTTACTTAATTTAAATACACTGAGTTTATTTTTGATAAAAACAACAAATGACATATCATTGAAAGTTTGACTCACTCCTCCATTACTTAAAGTAACATAATGTAATTATTCATATATAACACATAACCATTCCATAAACATTCCATATTAACGTTTGTATTACTCCTAATATTCTTGTATTAATTATATTTAATTTTACTTCAAACTTATTAGGAGTAAAAACAATCTGTACATACATTGTTAACTATTCATGTTCACGTTTTTTTCTATGTCAAAATTATTGTAGTTATACTTTTTTGTTTTTTGTAAAGTATATATAGCTTATATTTAGAATTAAGAACTGATGTTTGTTTAGTGTTAACATTTAAATACTCTTTACCCATCTTTTTAAAGACACTTAAGACTGTTAATCTGTTCAGATCTGATTAATTTATTTTAAACTACTGTATAATCTATTTAAGTAATGTTATTAATACTGTTAGTATTTTGAAACTATTGTTAGACATGTATTATTGATATTAGATACTCGGTATCAGTATATTAGTATATTTAATTATTATTATATTTTTATTTATATGAATGAATTTATAACATACAACATTAGACTCATAAGTTTGATTTATTAAGATCACTTATTTTACTAAATAAGATTTTTAAAACTAAAGTATATATATACCCATTATTTTAAAATATTTTTTAAACGTATAAAATTTACATATTTAAAAACTATTTAAATAATTAATTTTTACTGAATAAAATTTTGTAGTTTTATAATTATTTTTCAAATAAAATTTTGAGATATAACTCCACCATTACCTTTATTTATTATCTAAAATGACATCTTTTAAATTGTTTTATGCAATCATTATTTGGGTATTTTGTATACCAAACTTATTTTTGTTTTTTTCATCAATTTATAACTTTTTGAGTGAATGGTAAAAGTTATATTAATTTCATTAAACACATCCATATTCAAACTGTCAAATTTAATTTAATTTGAAATATATAAAATTTTTAGACGGTATTGGACTTTATTGGACTTAAAACTTTTATTGGACTGTATCTAATAAGCTGTTACGTTAATTTTATATAAATACTATATAGTTATTTGAAATAATATCTATAATGAATAATATGCTAATTTGTTTATGCATTCTTGTTCATTAAATTTTTAAGCTTCGTATAACCATGTCTATTAGTTTAGTAAATGTGTTGCCAATCGAAAGTAAAATCAGAGTCATTTTCCTGATGAAGGCGATAGTATTCGCCGAAAGCTTGAAAGCAAATTATACATAATAATAAAAAACTGTCTAAATGTTTTATATATTTCAAATTATATAAACTCTCTTAAGATTCGGTAAAGCATTAGAAGAATGATTTATAATACAGAAATAATAATGAATTAATTTTTATCGATTTGAACTTTAAAATTAATTGTTTACAGCTTTTAACAAAACGAAAATGCATCGTAAATTAATAAATTGTATTTTGTTAAAAATTGCGAGTCAAAAAATATAAGGTTTGTCTGTTCGAAAACATCAACGAATTGAGTGGGAAATTATCAACTCTTGAGCGACAAAAGTGATAGTTAGAGTAGAAATTTAATGTAAACATGATATAAAAAATTTTTGAGTTACAAAATTAGATTAAATTCAATTTATTTATGAAATGGTTGTTATTTCTATGCATGTATTGTAGATTCTTAAGCCCAAATGAAAAGGCTTTGGAATTGAAACGGTTTATTAGCGTTAATTTTGATTATCGAAATTAAAAATAAATTCATGTTCATTCATTCTTTTAAAACTTCTAATATTAAATATCAATGTATCGATTAAAAAAATTATTACAAAATAATTTTTACCTGACTTTCCTATAAATATTTCGAATTATGGGTTTGATATCTTGCTTTCCTATATAGTAATACTATATTCTAGTGGTCTGCTTTCGAGATTCAGTTTGCACTAAAGTTGCACCAAAATGAAAATATCGAAACAAATTTCTTTAACTTTGAAAAGATGTCCTTCAAAGTGAAGTTTTTATCAAGTTTTATGATTCACAACTTTTGTCGAATGTTTTTCCTAAATACAGATACTATACTAGAATCTATGTTTTAAGCAAAATACAATACTAAATTATTGACAATTTTAATCATATCATTCCTGAATGTTTTATTTAATTGTTCTTTTTGTTTGGTGTTATATTCACACGTTTCAGAAATAAACATTTTAGTTTGTAAATTACATAACAGAGATTATGTTTCGACAGATTTAATGTTTGCATTGACCTCGACGTGTCTCGATCTATAAAACTTCTACTCATCTAACTATTTTAGTTCGTTTTTTGTTACACTTACAGTAGAATAAAATATTAGCTAAAATTTGAAATTTGATTTAATTATTAAAATAATGTCAAAATATAATGTTGAAGCGATTACAGACGTATCATTCTATTTGTCTGAAGGACCACATTGGGATCAGAATAACCAATTATTGTATTTTGTAGATATATCTGCTGGTGATATTTATTATCTGAATCCAAAAACAGGTGATTTAAGAAAGCATCACATCGGAGGAGATGTTTCAGTCATTATTCCTTACAATAATAGCAGCAATGATTTTATTATAAGTCAAGATAAGAAAATTTTAAAACTGAACTTCAGTACTAAACAATTGGAACATTTGGCTGAAGTTGAAACTAATTTAGCAGTAAATCGATTCAACGATGGAAAGTGTGATGCGAGAGGACGTCTTTGGATTGGAACCATGACTATGGCATTTGATGGACGATACACCGGATCTCTTTACAGTTATGATGGTTCAGTGATCAAAGCGAATGTAAGCGATATCGGACTTTCAAACGGCATTGCGTGGTCTCTCGACAATACGTTAATGTATTTTATTGATTCGACTAAACGATTGATTTACGTATTTCAATATAATCTTGATTCTGGAAATCTGTGTAAGCATTACATTTTATTTATTTGTCGAAATTCTAAACATTTCTATAATAATACCATTCTAAAGTAAATTTACAATTAATGAGCTAAAAAGAGAAGCTATTAAAACTATTGGCTTATTATATCTTAATCTTTTAGTGATCTTTACTTTTTAAATTACATACTGTAATATTTTTAAATAAAAATTTTTAGATTTTAAGCCAAATCTTTTTTTAAAATTGTGATCAAACAATTAGTTAAAGTTAACACTATAAATTTACTATCAACTAGTTTTTAGCCCATGCTTCGGCTGTAATCTTTTTTAATTCAAACAAATTATAACCAAAACTACCGAACTATCTCTTCTATACTCTCAGACATACTACCAAAGCTTGACTGCTTAAGGCTCTTTCAATTGCAAAGTGTGTTGCTTATCGACCATTTAACACACCGATGAATTTATTATTATCTGATACAAAAGTTGAACATAGTATAATCGTACGTACGCAGAATGTATGATTAATTCACACGGATCCCTTCCCGCGCAAAGAAAATTACCCTGTCCGCCGCTCCCGCCCGCAATCCCCGAAAAATTCTGTTTTTACATTCAAATTTCAATAGAAAGTATAAAATTTTAAAATATTTTATATGCAAATTTACTTAGAATTTACTCTATGGTATATATATATTGACACAATCATAGTTATTTTAACAGAAAAACTTCATGAAAAATTTAAAAAATTTTGGTCCATGAAAACTTATAAAAATTAATCGACAATTTTGAGTGCTATCAGCATACTGTTGCGCTATAAGAGATAAAAGCGAGAAAAACTGCGTTAATAGTGTAATCATTAATTAATTAATCATTAACACTGTAATGCACAGTCACTGAGAGTATCAATTGTGCAATACTATCTACTTATGTACGCTTAATTTCTCGCGATGTAACAATTAATTGCACAATCGATAATATACACGAAAAAACCGAACAAATATGCATGCATTTATGCACTGAAAAACTCAATTATATGCACGAAAATATGCACGAAAAACTTAATGAAAACATTAAAATACGGTCTTAACACTTATAAAATTAGTTTATAAGGTAAATTTTCATTAATTTTATTTCATATTCTTCAGTATTGCATTTTAAA
>JAQIVF010000704.1:0-19016 GCA_034698365.1 Steganacarus magnus
CTCAATGAACGACAGACGCTCTCTCGCTCTCTCTATCGTTTTCTGGCTTTCAAATCAAAATCATTTACGCACAAACAGCACTCTTTTTTATAAGCATTAAATTAAGCGCTTTTTTATGATCGCTTTTTTCTTACCATGAAATAAAGATTAGAATAAACTCTGCATTTCTATTGCGTTTTAGTTTTTTACTTTAAAAAACAACGTGTTGTTGTGTTAGCGCTTGAAAATTGTATTTAACATTCATTTCAAAGTATTAGCATCTTCTTTAGAAATTTTTTCACGTCTTAATTAGAAATCAATACAATGTTTCTTTTAATTTTTTGTTTGGTATTTTAGTCAAAACAATTTAATTAGAATTTTGTGCATATAAGCCTATTTATTACTTTTTTTTTACAAAAAAGCAAAATAATTTAATTAAAATTTAAAAATTAATTACTATTTACAAATATTAATAGTAATACAAACTTACAGTATTACATATTAATTAATAAATAACTATAGAATTCAGTAAATAAGTATGCAATACGGATAATTTAATTATTGAAAAACATTAATATAGTAATCTATAAGTAATCGTTAAAAACTTAATAGTAATCTTTTTCAAATTTCTAACTACGGTAATTTAAAGAATATTTTTAATATAAGAACTAAGGTTTCTATGGTTTGTTTAATTTAAATTCACTGTTGACATACTGACAGAGAGACAATGTCAAATCCATAAGATCTGATAGAATGATTCTGATTATAGCAACAGATATTGCGATGATGTGATCAATTCGAGTCTTCTGAAGTTTAGGTTTGAGTCAAAGTCTTTGATATCAGGAGAGGTTCGTGTCCTCGATATGTATTTTGACATAAAATTCCATAAAAACTTATTTTATAATCATAAAATGACAAAATTTTAGTTTTTTTAGTAAAACTTATGCATAAAATTTAAACATAAAATTACTTTACATTTGAGTAATATTGTAAATTGATTCTAGTAAATATTTAATATATTTTAACATTTGAGGTCAGGAGTTCGAGTCTTTCAAGGTTCAAGTCCGAGTCCGGGTCTTACAATTCTTTTCGGGTCCACGTCCTAAACTCTAATATAGCAGTCCAAGTTTGAAATTTAGGCAAAAAACCTGAACCTTGCCATCTAATGAAGTATGTGAATGACAGTAGCTTAAAAGTTTCTATGCTGTAGGAAAGAGGAAAATTATTTCTAAGCAGTGGGAAAGCGGAAAATTAAAGGGGATTATAAAACTACATTTTGTGTACTTTTAAATTAAAAATGAATTTATTTATTAAATTATGAGATTTTTTTTTGTTTAAATCGGAGCTCTGACCAATAATTTTTTATTGAGTATAAGCACAGTCATATCCAATTTACATTTTTACATATTATATACATTAAGTACAAATAAATACATGCCATTAATACTGACAAAATTAGTAAAATTTTGGGAAATTTTCTTACAAGGAAGCAATGGGCAATTCATTCTTACAATATAGCGAAAAAATTAATTTTATAAAATAATTCATTTTAAATTTGTAATTTGTCCTATTTTGCTAATTATGGTTAAGTTAACCGTTCGGTATTAATGTTTTGTCTGTAATTCAACTTTGTTTGTAAATATAAAATCTTTCATATACGCTCAGAATATAATCTCAGAAATCAATGAGGAAATTTTATTTTATTTCAGGAGATATCTTATTTCTTCTGATGTCGAAACTTTATTTTTGCTGTCTTGTATTTTTGTCGTTTTCTGTCCATATCTATAAATGAAGATTCATACAAACTTAACCCGATCTTTGTAAAAAAAACTCATACTTTCCTAAATCCAAAAAATATACAATTAACTTTTATAAATGTTTTCTTTGTGAAATATTTTTACTCTATAAAGAAATTCACTTATAATATAATCTTTAGTTAATCATTGGATAAAATATTAAAATTCAACGAAAATTAGTCATTTCAAGTCTTAATAAATATAAAAAAGCGGTACTAATAGTATCTTAGCTCTTATCAAAGTTCTTGGAAGCTATTGTAGAACCCTTAATACGTTGGAAAACTAAAAAAAAATTAATTTTATAATCAACACATAAATGTTTTATTTATGAAAGAAATATGGAAAAATTAAGTAAACAGTAATTTAATAGTAAAGCTTAATTTTTAATTAATTTAGACGTTTGTAAACTAGCGTTGATCGTAAATTAAACTTATAATTACTGAAAATTACATTTTAAATTATTAAAGCTTCTATTGGTTCGAAATTTTAGTGCACCAAACCGACAACATTAGTTTTAAACCATAACCGTCAGCTAAATTTTAAACTTAAACCGGAAGCGCCAGAAAAAACTGCGGTTTAAACCGCAAAACTGATTAATATTTCAGAACTAATTAAAATTTTCTTCATTACAGTTATAAAAAATATCATCTATTAATTAAGTTTTATTAGTTTCTAATATTTGAATTCATTAAATTGATTAAAATTAATTCTTAAAAATTTCCAAAAAAATTTCTTTAAAAACCTAGGAATTTGCCATTTTTTCGGGCTTAAAATATTCGAATATTTCGGAGTCTATTTCGTCACAATAATCGATAGGCGCGACCCTATCGTACGATTTTCTCAAATTTCACTCATAAGTTTTCACGTGTTTCTGTTTATTAAACGTAATTACGAATGAGATTGTGTTGTAAATTTTAATTCTATTTTAATTACTTTGTTAAATTATTATTTATTTATAAAAATCATGTCAGAAAATGGTTTTACTCAAAAATTTGATGAAGAATTTTACCTCAAAGGTAAATCATATTGGAATGAAATCGAGCCAACTCTAGATGGTATGCTCGGAGGTTTCACTGAAGTGACCACAGTTGATATCACCGCTTCCACTCGTTTCTTAAGCAATTTTTTTGATACCATCGAAAAGAAGAATAAATTGAATGAGAGTGACGTTGAGTCGAAGCAAACTGACAACAATAAGACAATAGCATTGGATTGCGGCGCAGGTATTGGTCGCGTATCGAAACATTTGTACGTATTTTAATTGCAACTAATATTGTAATATTGTTCCGAAATTAAATGCATTCAATAATGAGTTATAAGGAAATTTATTAAAAAAGACAGTTTAAAACTTAATCTTATCTCAGAATAAAATATGATTGTTTGTTAACGTTGCAGACAAAAACTATTTTTGAATAAAAAGTCAATAAATTACAATTTTCGCGCTTACTTTCCCAGCATTAATTATTTAAAGTTAATTTTGCTAATTTAATGTTTAAATTTTTGATTAAAAACAAGAACGATAATTCATAAATAGCACAGTTTGATATTCTAATGCGCTATAAATTTATTTAAACGAATTTTGAAAGAGTAAAGTTTAAGATTAGAACCATTTAAAACCATTGTTTAAATTTTTTAAAACATATTAAAATTATTTAAGTTTTTTGTCTTATAGATTACTTAAATTTTTTGATAATGTCGATTTGGTTGAACAAAATCAAGCATTTTTAGATGAAACAAAGCACTACATTGGAGAAGATAATGCGAGTCGAATCGGGAGACTGATATGTTGCGGTCTTCAAGACTTTATACCCGATTCATCAAAGAAATACGATTGCATTTGGGTTCAGTGGGTTGCGGGTCATCTCACTGACGACGACTACGTGCTGTTTCTTGTGAGGTGTAAATCGGCACTGAAACAGCCGAACGGCGTTATTGTCATTAAGGATAATACAACCTCCAGTGATGAGTGCGACTTAGACCACAAAGACAATTCAGTGACGCGACCCAATTGGCTGTTAATCGAAATATTTAAAAAAGCGGGACTCAGCGTTATTTCAGAGCGAAGACAATACAAAATGCCTAAGGGTTTATATCCCGTGAAAATGTTTGCTTTGAAATAAGTATAAGTAGTTTGTTTTTCTATCGTGAATAACTCAATTTATTTAATTATATATACTTTTCAAAGCATTTATTGTAAAAATAAACTATTTTTATTACTTAGTGAACCTTTTAGTTCGAAGTAAAATTTTGGAAGTAATTCATAATTATTAGTAATCAAATACAAGTTAACAAAACCGTTGACAATTTGAATCGATCCCAAAATCAATCGATCGTCACTTATTGCACACACGAACTGATTTGTTTCTTCGTTTATAATCACATTTCTCAACCAATTAAAGCGAGATAAAAATTCATCGATGTGTTGATATTCCTCAAGACATATAACGGTTTGCATGGAATCACTGTGCTTTAAGAGTGATTCGCATAAATCATTGAACTGTTCGAGTTTAATATCGATTGGTAAACAAATATCACTTAATGTAATATTTTCTTGTACTATAGAATCGCATTTAAATACAGTCCCATTGATATCGTTATATTGCGCGGAAATGTTCAATGAAAATGGTCCGTCGATACGAGATTTTATGCATAATTCAATGGTCACTGGTATTTCATTTAATATTGCTATTTCAGTTTCCTGCTTAATATTTCCATCTAATGAATCGAAAAACAAAACAATCGCAAAAATTTGGTCATTATTATTATCTTTAAGGCTAATTTGAAAATAGAGATCCAAATAAAACGGTTTGTTTGACTCGTTTTTTATTTTTTCTTTTAGCTCACTATTTACACGCTTTATGGCGAAATGAATGTCTTGATTAGAAATGTCTTTAACAATGTCGAGATCATTAATGCTATCATTATCGTCATTAAATACTTTTTTAATATTCTCGTCGTCATCTAATGTATTCAACGCCAGGATATAGATTTGCGCCAAACTTGTTAGCGAAATATCGTTTTTTCTCTCATTCATCAACCAGTCAAGTATTTTTAATAAATTAGTTTTTACATTATCGGTTATAGTTTGGTAGTAGAGAACAGCTGTGCAGCACGAAAGAGCGCCTGAACTTGTTTCCACCCATCGTTTACAGTTATTGTCAATAACCGATAAAATACACACAATTTGATGCTCTGTTAAATTTAATTCTTTACGCTTTAATATCCATTCGAATGCGTAAAGAAATTCTGTTAATTCTAACGAATTGTTGAATGTTTGTTTTACTTGTTTTAAATTCTCAATTAATTTATGAGATGTTCCTTTAGCCAGTGTTGGATAACAATTGAGTAAAGCAATGCAACGTTTTATGTGCGGAACAGCGCTCGCAAATACTACTGATATCAGAATATCTTCCAATTCGCTTAACATTTCGGTTCGCTTTATTAGTATGGCGTAAATAATCCTATAAAATGAATTGGTTGCTCTTAAATTCCTATGAAGGCTCAGATTCTTGAGTGGCTCTAAACTAATTAACAGGTCTTTATTTGCAATCGATGTTTCATTAATAATCGCCAATTTCTTCTCTTGCGTGTCAGGACCGTCTAAATATCTATCAATTTCGACACTTGTGGGCACTATATATGATGGCTTCAGAGTGATTAAAATACTTTTGGTATAATCTAACGCTAATAAACGATGTCCGACAAGCAATGACGGATGTGTCGCTAAATTTATTAATTGTTTAAAAAGTGTTTCCTCTTCATATGTTGAGAATAATTCTAATCCGAATGATATCAATAATTTTAGAGTGAATTGAAAGTGATATACTTCGCAACATAACGTAAACTGTGATAAAAATGGCTTAAAAACGAGAGGCGAAAGAAGGTCTTGATATTTTTTATTATGTATTGCAGAAAATAATTGTGTTAAAACGTGATGCAAATCTAATTGTTGCAAACCATTTAACTTATTGGTAATATTTTTGATATCTTCGTCGCGAAGAATACCGCTTGATATTAAAGAGCTTAAAATTAATGTTTGATTGCTCGGAATTTGTTTGGCTTTGTACGCACTTTCGAGCAAATTCTAAAAGAAATATGTTTACGTTTTTAAATGTTAATTTTTAGTAATAATTTCAAAAAACTCATAAATCAATGTATCACATACAGGAGCACTGATCCCAATTTCTCTTAAGCACTCAACCGCAGCGAAACCAATTATGGTTTTCGGCTTTTGGGAACATTTAATTAGGAGTTGAATAACACTGTCAAAAAGCTGTCCCAAAGATATATTGCCTACGGTCTAAGTTATAGGAGAGAAAATCCTAATTAAAAAATCTAATAAATAACAATTAAATGCTTTACTTGATGTCATGGTGTAAAATAATAATCATATAGTGTCAGAAAATATATATTCAAAAATGTGTTACCATTTCGTAATGATATGTGAGAACGATAGTAGTCGTATATAAATACTTTTGACGAATGCGGTCGTCTTTAGTCGATGTGCTATAAATATTAATTAACGAACCAACTGTTTGTTCGACTCTGTTATGAAATAATTATTTACCGTTATTTACTTCATTTGCAATTAAAACATAAATGAAACGTGAAAAAAGGTTTAAAATTTTTTTGTTAGACCACAAAATTAAGTAAATCAATATAAAATTGAATTATTTATAATTATAAAATTAAATAATACGAAGTTAATATTTTCATATTTTTTGTACTTTTAAAAAATGTTTTAATTTCGTTTTAGATTCAAAAAATTTATGGAATTTTTTTTGCAAATATTTAACATTTTTGAGAGTATTAGTGATATAAATGCTTATAATATTCATAGTTACTCAATGGGGTGTTGGGTCAAGAATGCACTGCTGAAAAATTTTGAAAATGAAAAATCGAAGTTTAAATCCACTGAGTTTTAAAACTCCTACCCATAACTTTCGAGTTGCTTTATAATATGGATTGGCCTCAATATAGCAAACCATGTTAAATTTTAAATTTATTAAAAGTATTTGATACACTGATTGACAAATATATAAATTTTCTTTATTTTAGCTTTAATTTTAGGTGATAGGGTTTGACTAAATCATGAATAGTACGGATGTTTCTAACGCTATGTTCCAGATCTCAAATTCATAATAGTATAATTATAAAAGACGATCAAAATGTCCAATACAACTGTATTTACTATTTAGTTAATTATTCAATCACTAAAAAGTTAGAATTTTAAGCGACAATTTTATTATTCTGTCCCAAGTTTCTTAATTTGATTGTGATGTGATAAGATTGACGCGACAAAGGTTAACAATTGAACTTTTAGGGCGTTTAAATTACTCGGTGTTTTGAGTTCCGCTATATTAGTTTAGTCGAACCTTTGATTTATGTGTTTTCAATGTCAAAGTGATTATGAAGATTTTAATACTATATTAAAACAATGGTAAGCCATATACGATATAGATAAGTGTAATACATTTTGTTTTTCGCGAAGTTTAAATAATTTTGAAAACTTTTCACCACAAAAACATATTTATAAACTTTCAATTGATTAGGAAGGATAATGCATTAAAAAGATTAAGCATTGATTATTTAAATAATCAATGAAAGCGAAGCAAAAAGTGATTCATTGGAACTCCTAAATGACTCAACAAATGCATATAATTGAAGAGCTGCTGCTGTTTCTCGTAAACACTTACGGACTATAAGTTCATCGATAACTTTACAGATATATTTCAAGCATTAAGTTAGAACGTGATAATCCAATTTGTATACTAATTATTGACCCAAAAATAATTGTAATCAAACAAATAAAACACTACTTACTTATCAGTATTATCGAGATGTTCAACCATTTGTTCGATTAGAGATAATAAATGAATGACTACAATATCAGGAATGTGTTCATTACACAGGTCTTTCAGTACATCTAAATAAAGGTTATTCGCGTCAACTGACTTTCTGCCACTAAATGAGCATAAGTTTCGATAGCTATTTAACCATTGATTAATTGAGCCAAACACGTCTGATTGGGACAACTTTTCTTTTTGTTTACTCATTTTTCGATTTAATTATAATTATTAAAAAATGAGAAAACATTTAAACAAAATTTTTTAATTTCAATTTCGACGCACAGAACAATTTGTTAAAAAAAAGTTTTACAATAAAAAAATACTATCAATCATTTTTTCATATAAAATAATTAATTTAAAAAATACATTCATATAATAAACTTGTTTTTTTATTATTTATTAAAAATATTATAATATTATAAATGATCACATTTGTCGAGAGAAAAAAAAATTAATGAACGCTTGAATTGAGGAATAATAATAATAATAATAATAATTAAGTAGAGATGAAACAATGAGATGCGATAACACATTGATTTAAAACATTGAAATGAACGACAACATTGACTGGCACTCGCAATCAAAACCAAAACAATCAAAAATTATTACTAAAAAAACATTAATAACAAACGTTACAGCTTTGAATCGTAAACATAACATCATAGCATTCGTAGCATTACTAGAACTACAGTACAATAAATACGGTTAACATTTTTGGGGCGCAATTCAACTCGTAATTATTGGTTACACTCTACACATGCAAGAAACATTTAAACATAAACTTTACACCACACAGTTATATTAAAACTTTTAAGCCACTGTTTAAAATATATAAACCTATCAGAAAACTTACAAACAAAACTATTATTATTACATAAGTGGCGGCAAAACTTTATCAAAATTTTGATAAAGACACGATAAAATATAACTTATATATCAAAAAAATTTCACATAAATTTCGAAAACAGCAAAAAATATAAGACTTTAAAGAAATTAATAAACTAAAACACTGCACAACAATACAATAACTATCGATTTAGTTATTGATTCAGTTTATGTTCCGTTCTTCGATCAATTATATATTGACTTACTTTTAATTTTTTAAATCTTACTGATAAAATTATAAATGACTAAATAAACATCTATACTCAAGAAGTAGCGTTTAATTCTGTATTAGTTAGCGACGGATTTTCAATACTTCCGATGGAATCTCGTCTTTTATCGACAGTAACTAATTTCGGTATTTTATTACTGGCAGACAGAGAGTTATACATCGAACCAAAACCATTAAAACCCTGAAAGCCTAAAACTTCAGGATTACCGGAATCGAAAAATTCGTCTTCGAGAGCGCTAAATATACTTCCGCCGCCATTATCATTGTCATAGAGAGACGATTCTTCCGCAACCGATACCGAGGAAGAAGATTCCTCTGGTCTGAAAGCTCCGCCGCGTATTACTTCAAAATTTCCGCTTCCCATTAGATTCACGTGACGCGAAGACTCTGACGGAAAGTGAGTTCTTTGATTGTTTGATGATAATCTTCTTGTCCTCCAATTAGAAGTTCTCGATCTTCCACTTCTTCCGATATTATCATCGAAACTTCCCGAAAACGGATACAAATCAGAATCAGCCGAATCTAGTTTGTCTTTTTTACTTTTACCACTAAATTGTTTGGTTTCGTTTGAATTATTAGTGTTTTCTGTTTTGTCATTTCTGGGAAATCTTAGCCTCTTTCTTCCTGACCTTTTAAGAAATACTAATGGAGTTAATGCCGGATTAGTTTGTTGGCCTTTATTTTCATGATAACTTTCGGGAAAATGTACAAACGATTTAATGTCTTCATTTGTGTCTCTTCTAAATCGAGCAAATCTCTTCTTGTCATCGTATACACTTGAGTTGCGATCACGAAGACGTTTAAATAAATTCAATGGATTCAAATAACTTAAAAATTTTTTAAATCTTGATGGTTCTTCCTCTTCCTCGTCTTTAAGGAGATCTTGTAAATTGATTCCATTCGGTAATTGAATGCCATTAAGACTGTTTGATGACGATTGTTGCTGTTGTGGCTGAGATTGTGGTGGATATACATAAGCCATGGGAACTGAAGACATACCCATTGGAGACATTCCTGAATATTGGCCACCCATTGGACTACCCATTTGATTGTAGTTCATCATCATTTGCATGGGTATTCCACCAGAACCTTGACCATCAGCACCATTTGGAGGTGAATTACCAGATGCAGCAGATCCAGACTCGTTTGAATCACCCTTAGCACCCGTATCGCCATTTCCTTCCGATTGTTGTTGATTTGGTCCATACCCTCCTTGCATGTAACCATACCCTCCTTGCATACCAGGATAACCACCATAAGCTTGGTAACCACCATATCCAGGGTATTGATTGTAACCGCCGTTGCTATACATTGGCTGTGGATTACTCATGCTTGCATACATTCCTCCGAGTCCTGACATTCCTCCCAATCCAGACAAACTGTTATAACCACCGCCATATGGCGCTGCAGAATATCCTTGATTACCATATCCAGCGTATGAACCGTACGAATTGCTTGCCATTGGAAGATAATCGGCCATATTTTGGGAAGAAAGCGCGGATAAATCAGTTGTTTGTCTTCTCTCTCGTCTCTGCCGGAATCTCTTCAACATATTTAATGGATTTAATCGACTTAATAATGTTCGCTTTGGCTTAGACTCCGCTACTTTCAAGTGTTCGTGCTGTTGCTTCTTAGCGTACTGTTCTTGAAGCGATTGCATGTGCTTTTGTTGCGTCATTCCAATTGGAATTCTATGATTTGAAATAAAATTAACTGAAGACTGTGAGTCTTGAGGAGACGATAACATAGGCATCGGACGAATCATCGGTAAATTTTGTTGCGAATTCAACATATTTGGTACATTAGATCCGGAAGCAGGAACAGTGATATATCCCACGTGTTTATAACCTGGAGGTGCAGGCAACTGACCGTTTTCTGGTGTCGGACTAAAACCTTGGATGCCATTCATAAGTGAAGGATTATTCTCTAAGTTTGATAAATCTGCTAAATTTGTATTTGAAAAATCGTTAAAATTTGTCAGAAGATCTGCTTGCGCTTTCTGCAAAAAATTCAATTGCGATGGATTGTTATTGGCTGATGAAACTGATAGTTGATTGAGAAATGCCTGCATATCAGCTTCTGATGGCTGACCCAATTGGTGCATATTATCGTTTAAGACATTGCTGTTCAAATCTTGTGCTGTTTGTGCATAATTTTTTAAGAGTTGATTCGCAGCTTCAGGGGATAACAGATGCTGTTCTTCGCCTAACACTTGATACGCTGGTTTCATAGGTTTGTTGTCTTGTGATTCTTGATTATTGTTTCTCGTGTCTTCATAATCTGTATCTGTTGATGGTTGCGAATCTGAGGCAGCTGTGTCTGATGCTAACTCTTCATTTTGTTCATTATCTGATGGCTTAAAATATTTATTTATTTGCTGTTTATTGGCATTTGGTTTTTTAATAAAATGTTGCTGATTGTGTTCAACATAATTCTGCTGATTCTCATTAAACGGGTTGTTTTTGATACCAAGTTTTTGCATGTAATTATTATAGATATCAGTATATCTGCCATTTAAACCAGTCAGCGAAGGGAAACCATATAATCGTTGCAAAGCTTCGGTACTTTGAGTTGACACTACTGGTTCCTGTTTCAGATTATTACTCTGAGAGTCAGCCTTTTGTGCCGTATATAATGGTGGCAATAGATTTAGGTTAGTCAACCCTAACCCCGTTTTCGATTCATAATTTGCACCTGTATATCCCAGACGTGACGAACCGAGATCTATCTGATCATCGTTTGATGATGAATCGTATCGCTGTAACGGCAGCGCTATAGGAATAAAGCCAGACTTTGACGACTGAGTCCTAGTTTGCGGTGAATCTAATGATGACGCAGATTGTTCTGACAGTAGTCCTATAAGTTATGACAGAATAAAAATTAATCAACAATCTTTTTCGCATTAATTTAATTTACTCTAAACAGAAAAATGCATGTCAAAAAATAATACAGTGATTTACAAAATAATTTATAATACGAAAGAATAAATTGAGAAAAATTAAAAGCATATTTAAGTTAATTATTATTTGTGTGCGATAATGTAACTTAAGAAATATTATAACATTCATATAACTTTAGCGCCCCTTATACTCATTGATGCGCGATTTATCGTTCGATGCAATTTTTATCTTATTTAAACTCTATGTCTCCCAAACTATTTTCGCCTCAAGGAAGAGTAAATGAATCGACGCGCGACCAAAATTCAAGCAGTAATTCAATGTCAATCAGATCGGAAGGGTTGATGGTCCGTGAATGCATGGCATATTGATATCGAGTTATATATTTGGGCCAAATTCATATTTCGCAACCAAGTTATTGTGCGTTATTCAACCCTTTTTATCGATCTAAACTTTACAAATATAGCTCAAAATAGAATTCCCAAAACCATATAGTGTTAAAAACTTGACAAACGTTAACTACGTGTAAAAAAAGTTTACCCCGTTTTGAACTCTCAAATGGAAAAGAAAAATGGTTCTCTAATAGTTTTATTGATTCCAATTATTACTAATTAAAAAGTTATCGTTGTTGTAAGAGTAGTTTTTACTATTTTTTATAATTTCTTTAATATAATTTATACTAAAATTATATACACTGAAAAAACAAGTATCATTATATTAGATTTAGAAATCATTCTTGGATTTACATTAGAAAAATGATTAAAATAGAGGGGGAGTGAGAAAGAGAGGTCAAAATTTAGCCTCGAGGTAACAACTATTTGGTCATCACTGCTTTAATTTTTATTCGCTGACTAGTACTGTAAGAATCCTTTTATGTCAAGCAATTCTCTCTCTCTCTCTCAGAATTATAGTGAAAAAATAGCAGAAATGGGCACATATCAAACATCCCCTTTAATAGTTGAATGAAAAATTTTATTTCCAGTTTATTCCACATTCTTTTGTGCACTATATATACGCTTATACACTGTAGACTACCACTTGTAGTTTGTGTACATTTTCTCTTTATTTATTGATGAATTGATGTTTTTTGTTGATAAAATTCACCGTTAAATTCTAAATTATTGCACAAACTAAACCCTAACCTTAAACCCTTGAGGAGTATTGTTATGGTAATGCAGTAACAACTGAGGTAATATTAGAGTGAGAATTCACGTCTATTCTTATTTTATAAGTTCAAAAGTCGATCACGAACTTTATCTAATTTACAAGTTATGTTATGGATACCGCTCTTCAAGCGCACTAAAAAATTCAATCATTTCAAATAAGAGCTTATAAAACATTATAAAATCAAAGATTTCAAAAGATTATGAAATGATACGGCATAGGAAATGTTTGATTGCATTCAATAATTAAACAGGCAGTGATGTAGTGGTATTACCGGCCTATTATTAGCATTAGCATTATTATTATTATTATTATTTGCGAATCAAATAAAGGTTAAGGTTAGTGAACAAACATTGTGAAAACATTTAAATTAATGATCAAAACCGATCAAATAGAAAAGTTTGCGGAACTAGAAATTCTATTGTTTAGGTGGAAGTTAATTTAATTTTGATCATTACACACACACGCACTCAATAATATTTAACATACAAACAATTCGTTAAATGAATTCATATTTATAGGGTAAGCAAATGTTGACGCACGAGAAAAGTGAACCTAACAATTACAAGGCACAATAACATTGCACTTTTGTGTATTTCACTGCAAAAGCATAATTTTCGTGTTCAAATTAGTTATGTTCTAAATATAACATTTCTATTACGCGAATAATTAAATAAATATCATAATTAACTATCGGTAAATTAAAAATATATTTAACGTTAATTCAATTGATTTTTCTATCAAGTTTTCATTTTATAGCATGCAAACAAATTTATGATAATTTTCAAATAAAAAATACATTAATTTGAAGTTTAATGATTTAGCTTATGTTTAATCTGATTAATATTTAACTTTTAGCCAAATGGTCATTTCATTTTTTTGTGTGTCATAAAAGACGATCAAGTTATGGTCCATAATTTCAAGGTTATAATAACTGCAGTTTCAAAACTTTACCAAAAAAAGAGTTTAAGCAATTTTTCTCCTTTTTTTTGTTTTGAAACGGATAGACGGATGGAAGTGTATGAATACATGTATACGCGGATACGTCAATCTCGTAAATTTACAAGTTTTTCTAACCTCTAAAAGAATAGTTGCTAATAATCACAATAATTTCAAATTTGCTTCATTTTAATATTTAGGCTAAGTATTAAATATTGAGAAAAATCGATGAAGTGTGTGTGTGTGTGTGTTAGCCGTGCCCTCTCAATAAAAAAACTTTTTTAACAAATAAAACAAAAATATAATTCGTCAAACAATTTTTTTCTGACAAAAGAGCTATTAAGGTATTATTATATTTATTATTATTAATATTATTATTTAAGATTAAGTATAAGACTTTTGAAAGCACTGCAAAAATACAATTGTGATTCGAGAAAATCACAATTATAATAAAAATAACAATAGCAATGCTCACGCGATCACAATAAATGGCACGAAGACCTTAATCGATAAAATAACGGAATATGATTGCGTTACAGCAATATACTGTATATATGCGTTCATATCCATAATGATAACTCTTGTAATAACGATAACTTTACTTTATATAAAGGCAGTGCAATGAGTCGCTCGCCTTTTAAAAAGTTTTGTGTCAAACGTTAGGTGAAGTTCACACACACACACACACGCTAAGCGTTTAAAATAGATGCAGCAATTTATTGATAATGATTTTAATGATAATTACTTAATCTTTCAAATAAAATAAAACGTTTTTTTTTCTTTCTCAAACGGTACTCTTTTATTCGCAATGCAAAAATTAATTAAATTTGACATTTAAGTTAAGAGTTATTGAAAAAAATGTATTAAATCTAAACTCAAACTCAAGTTAACTTTATTATGAATGCCTGTGTATAAAGTGCTTAAAATGTTACAAATAGTTTCGAAAAACCGAATTGAAATTCATGTCTTATTTCTATTTTGTTTAAAGGCATAAACTCAAGAATGTAAAAAAATGGTATATGGAAATATTTTGATTTTTTTTCTTTGCAAAGGATTCTATAACTAGTAATGTATACGGAAATACAGTATAAGTTAGAGCCAACACAAAAAAGAAACACTACGCTGTGTTTTGATTGAAGATAAAATGTGCCGCCGGCTATAGAAAAAAAACTAAGATTCAGTTTAGCATTATCTCATTTTAGTACTTCACGACTCGAGATTAAACTTGAACTAATGAGCTTGAAATTAATAAAGCAAAAAATGTATTTCACTTAAATGTCAAAACGCGTATAACAATACGGTTTAATTTAATATGCGGGCAACAAATTTAGATTAAAGTTTAATAATTAAATTAAATTATTTATTTAATTTTTAATTAAAATTCAGTGTATAATTAAAAATGTTTTAAATATTTTAATATTTCAAAGTCAATGTCATATATATATATATAAATAACAAATACTTTAATGTAAAATATTGTGCGCATATACTTGTTTTCATACAACTTGTATATATACATACAACTAACGTTAGTACACATCCGATTCTTTATCTCTCATAAATTTTAAGAATTTATTAATACACACTTATTTTAGAAAGAGGATGTACTACTTTGATTTTTTTCGTAATTAAAAACTTTTTAAAAAAATTTTATAGTCACATATTCAAAGCTAAATATAATTTAATCATTAATGGCTAAGTAATTATATAGACATTAAAATAAACGATTATAACAAATAATTAATAAATACATAAAAAATTTTGAATAGAAACGTTATTTGATTTACCATTTCTGTGATGATCTCGATCTGTGCTATTTTGAGGCGTTGAAGACGCTTGAATATTTTGAGCAAAGATCAATAGATGATTGAAAGAAAATATAAATAATACAATATGCCATAACATTGTTATTGCGATGAAAACTTTTTTCGAAACTAATAAAAAAACTTTAGTGTCACTCTTTGCTAACAGTGGACACACTATTGAAAAAAAACCGAAGAAATTAAATAAAGAGAACTTTAATTACGCATAAAACTCTTAAAAGCTCTGAAAAATGTTTCAAATATATATTATATCGAGTACATCGGAAAAGTTTTTCGTGTGTCTCAGTTAAAGTAAAACACAGTCACTGGTGGAATGAGCTTCTGTTTGCGATGATTTGTTCTTTTCACAACTAACTAATGATGACTTCAATATTGATGACATGCTTTTGCTTCTCTCATCGCGGTTAGTGAACCATAAAAAAACATGATCTGTGGGCCGAACCAATTTAGGGACGAGAAGTTTGCCGCTTAGACCTGAAGCTTTTGCATAAGACCGACACATTTTCTTATGGGTTGCAAAACGCTATTTTATTTATTTATAGAATATTTTTTTTAAGGCAAAGCAATTTTTCGACTTTGCAATTCAATTGCTAATTAGGTATAACTTATAGCCAACCAAAATAAGAGTTTTCCAAAACAGAATTATTACAACAAGTTTTAACTGTATATTTTCTTCTCTTTTTAAACAAAGTTCATAGTATAGAAATGTGTTTTTAAAAATACTATAATATGCCGTATATACTATATATTGAATTCAATCATGCTTTAAATTGATGCTCACATAACTTATCTAAAAAAACTTACACGTT
Organism: Steganacarus magnus; assembly: GCA_034698365.1. Taxonomy (NCBI): domain Eukaryota; kingdom Metazoa; phylum Arthropoda; class Arachnida; order Sarcoptiformes; family Steganacaridae; genus Steganacarus; species Steganacarus magnus. Next base: position 16,371 of record JAQIVF010000704.1, read on the forward strand.
AAGTCTACGGTGTTGTGACAACATTGTTCCTATAAGTTTAGATTTGATTAATGTATAAAAGAAGGCATAATAATAAATGCTATTAATGATTTTTGTGCACTGTTCCAATTTGCGCACATTATTTATTTCAATAGTTTAAAAGAGGTGCGACTAATAAAAAAAACAACTTTTAAATACGCATAGAGTTTTGACTCTCGTAAGCTTATAATAATTACACAGTTAATTGTTTTAACTGATAATTAATCTCTAAAGTTTAGATAAAATTAACGGGAAAATTTTAATTAGCAAAATTTAAAATATTTAGATAAAAATTAGTTTTAGTTATCGCACAAATCAGTTATAGTTAATTGAATCAACAATAAAAAACAAGATTCATTTTCACAAAAAAGTGTCCGCAGCACGTCTTTCTCACACGATTTTTCGTTCAATGCATTCTCTGAATATACAAATATAACTCGAAAATTATTGAGAAACTTTTGCTCGATTGCTGTGAAATCACCTGTGGAATCGGAGATTAGTTATGTCAAACGTAATAGAAAGAAAAATATTTTTGGCACTATTATGAAACGGTAATGACTTTTCGTCTGCGCGCGTTAGTGAAGGGGTAATGAATTTTTGGTCTAATTTGAAGTAAAACCTTAAATATTGAACTCTTGTTTTAATTAAAGAATCACTAATTTTAATGTTTTTTATAATAGTCTTATAATAGCTTTTTTTAATAAAAAAATCTTTAAACTTAAGATTTCATATTAACCACAACGTCACGTAATATAGCATTACAGCATTTCGACGAATTATAAATTAAAAAAAATTGCGGAGTAACTTTTTTTTAGCACAGTGTGCCTAATTTTTTGTAATGTAATTCAATTTCATTATTATGCCCGCACTCAATAAGCATTTGAGCAAAAGTAATGGCAATAAGTTATAAAAATTCGCTGACACTTTGAAGATAAGACTAACTTAATTTCGTTTCGTAAAAGACTAACATAATTCTGTTTTCAATCATAATCTTATAATTTTAGCGCAGAAAAACGTAAACACTATATTTTATGCCACAGACTTTAATTGAATATTATTTAATTTAAATGTCGTGTGACATAAAATATAAAAAGAAACAAAACTTCATAATTAATCACTAATGATACTGTTAGTCCGGAAAACTTCGAGCGAGTGCCTCAATCTCAGAGTGTTTTGCTGTATACTGTACAGTATCAACATTTCCTGAAGGTATTTTTTAATTTACTTATTTTAAGAATTTTGCTCAAGAATTTCTATAAAAAGCAATATGGAAACCAAAATAAATTTGGTTTATTACTTTAAAATTACTTTCAAAAATATGGTTTGAATGGTATACATAAATTTTAAATAATTTTGTTATTATGTGAAACAAGTGTCACTATAATTACCAAACAAAAAATCTTTTTATATATGCACACAAAGATACTCAAATTGATACTAATTTACTGATTAATTTGATGATAATAATTTACTATTTTTTATTTAATTTAAATCCAGTGAGATTGGAAAATCCCTCAAAAATTTGAATAAATCTCAAGGAAGGCCAACATAGATGTTTATTTCTCTAAATCACAGTAGAAAAAGTAATGTTGTAGAGAACTTTCGATTACATATAAAGTTACTTTTGTGCAATTTTTAAAAAATAAATGAAATTCGTTTTTTAAGTAAAATTTTTTATTGCTTTATTTGAGACTCTAGTTAATAATTTTAACCAAATTAAAAAACAAGATTTCTATCAAGAATGAGCCTGAGATAAACTATTTATGAGCCAAGCGCTTAGAACTGCCTTATGTTCAAAAGTCAATCAAACCAAAGGAATATTAATTCTAAATTTATTTTTTTTAAATTACTGATTAACATCATTCAAATCAGAAAAAAATGATTAACTAATAATTTAATATTTATTACTCAGTAAAAATAATATTATGGTTGAAGACTTAACAAAATTTGCATATTGTTTTATAGTATAATATAAGCAATAAACAAGTTTTAGTAGATTTAAATTTAAGTTTTTAAGCCTAACATTTTTCTCTACAATACAAATAATATAATGTTGTCATTTATTACTCAACGATAGGATTTCCGTACTCTTAAATTGTTTATACATTAGCGCACGCAACAACACATAAAAATTCAGGCGAAATAATGACTGCATTTTAAAAAAGTATATATCACTATAACAGCGATAAATTGAAAATTGTAGATCATTAACAGTGATTTTAAAACCACTATAAGAACTGCTACTGTTTTATCATTGTCTCGAAATTATTTGTTTTGTTTTTTGACAATGAGATAATAAGACGTGACATTTAAAATTCCAGAAATACTTTACTGAAGTAATGCACCACAGCTTGCTTACAGCTGTAATACGCTTACGTTAACCAAATTATTTTATACATAAATTTGTTAGCTCACCGTCAGCTTACGAGTGATTGCTGGAATTTTTAGTAATTAAGCGCATCTCAGTATGTTTAATCTCATTACTACACTGATAGGCGCGAATGCGCCTAACAACACAGTGTTCAAGTGTTCAAATGTATCAGATGTATGTATGTTGGATATTATTTACTTGATACTCTCTCTTATTGCAGAAATATACATTGTTACTTAAAACATAAATATTTGGTT